>JAVTVY010028966.1:0-13418 GCA_036873755.1 Hanleya hanleyi | reverse complement strand
CACTTTTATCGATGCCAATGGATTTGTCTATTGTCGATGATCTCCATCGATTGAGAAATCATGCCTGCAGTGGTGATTATAAAGTGTTGAAACGAAAACTGATCTTCTTACTAACCAAGTACGACACAAATCTTCTCTGGCAATAGTCTATATCTAGTAGATATCAGCTGCTATCTCACCAGCCTAAACACTCGTTCAATACAGAATATCCCCCCAAAACACGAATCGACTGATATAGTGTATTCACATTGTACATGTATTTGCATTCCCCGTTTGGTCCGTTTCTTTGATCTAACTGTCACATAGGTCATCACTCTCCATTAGATAACTTGATAGGTATATTACCCTCTAGAGTATCTATATCAATACCGCTCAAGCCTATTCTAGGACCGTGTGGTTATGTCATCCATGGTGTCTACATTGAGCAACTGCGATAAAACCGTGTCTGAGATATAAATTATCACAGGAATCATTTGTTGGCTCTTGGGATGGCATCATGCATATGCAGTCAGAATATTGGCCTGTGGACTAACTGCAAATCAGAATTTCGTGACAAACAGACATGTGTGTCATAAACGGGATGGATAGAACGTTGAGGGGATTATAGACGGATTATAGGCGAACAAAAGTATGTGCGACATAGTTTTACCGCTGTCCAATGAGCGTGCCAGAGCAACGATAGAATACTGAACACAATGTGAGCAAAGTCACGTTAGTCCAGCGAGCGAAGACAAGCATTTCACAGCGACCGTGAACACAAAAAACGTCCATGGCCCAAATGTCCGTTTGTCGTGAAATGTTGGTCTGCAATGCGGGTCATGTGATTTTTTGTCAGTACGCCGGCAACTTTTTCCACGTTTAATTATGATACAAATCGGAAGATAGGATAAGCTATCACTGCTGAATTCGATATTCGGGCACAGCGTTAGCAGAATATGGTAGCCATTTTGTACATCGCATTTAGCCTCCTGCCATAAGAAGAAACAATCGTCCAAATATCTCTTTCATGGGTCTCTGAATACTATTAGTTATTCAGGTTTTTCCCAGGGTGTATGAAAAGTTATGACCCTCCCTGAAACTCATACACCCTGAGGCGTCAGCCAAAGACCCTCCCTGAAACTCATACACCCTGAGGCGTCAGCCGAAGGGTGTAGGAGTTTCAGGGAGGGTCATAACTTTTCATACACCCTGGGAAAAACCTGAATAACGAACTCATTATCCCGAAAGCATTTTTAGCCCACCATCACCAGATGGTGGGCTGTTCAAATCGCTTTTCGTCCGTGGTCCGTCGTCCGTCAGTCGTCCGTCGTCCGTCAGTCCGTCCGTAAACAATTCTTGTTATCGCGATTTCTCAGGAACTACTCTATGGATCTTTCTCAAATTTGGTACACAGGTTCCCCTTGGGGTCTAGTTGTGCAAGATACCTTTTCTGGTCCGATTCGAAAATCCAATATGGCCACCAGGCAGCCATCTTGGATTTCCCCATGAAACCTTGTTATCGCCATTTCTCAGGAACTACTGCATGGATCTTTCTCAAATTTGGTACACAGGTTCCCCTTGGGGTCTAGTTGTGCAAGATACCTTTTCTGGTCCGATTCGAAAATCCAATATGGCCATCAGGCAGCCATCTTGGATTTCCCCACGAAACTTTGTTATTGCGATTTCTCAGGAACTACTGCATGGATCTTTCTCAAATTTGGTACACAGGTTCCCCTTGGGGTCTAGTTGTGCAAGATACCTTTTCTGGTCCGATTCGAAAATCCAATATGGCCACCAGGCAGCCATTTTGGATTTCCTCATGAAAATTTGTTATCGCTATTTCTCAGGAAGTTCTGCATGGATCTTTCTCAAATTTGGTACACAGGTTCCCCTTAGGGTTTAGTTGTGCAAGATACCTCTTTCGGTCCGAATCGAAATTCCAATATGGCCACAAGACGGCCATCTTGGATTTCCCCATGAAACCTTATCGCGATTTCTCAGGAACTACTGCATGGATCTTTTTCAAATTTGGTACGCAGGTTCCCTTGGCGTCTAGTTGTGCAAGATGGCTTTTCTGGTCCGATTCGAAAACCCGATATGGCCGACAGGCAGCCATCTTGGATTTCCCCATGAAACCTTGTTATCGCGATTTGTCAAGAACTACAGCATGGATCTTTCTCAAATTTGGTACACAGGTTCCCCTTGGGGTCTAGTTGTGCAAGATACCTTTTCTGGTCCGATTCGAAAATCCAATATGGCCACCAGGCAGCCATCTTGGATTTCTTCATGAACTTTGTTATCGTCATTTTTCAGGAAGTACTGCATGGATCTTTCTCAAATTTGGTACACAGGTTCCCCTTAGGATCTAGTTGTGCAAGATACCTTTTTCGGTACGAATCGAATATCCAATATGGCCACAAGGTGGCCATCTTGGATTTCCCCATGATACCTTGTTATCGCGATTTCTCAGGAACTACTGCATGGATCTTTCTCAAATTTGGTATACAGGTTGCCCTTGGGGTCTAGTTGTGCAAGATTCGTCCGATTCGAAAACCCAATATGGCCACCAGGCAGCCATCTTGGATTTCCCCATGATACTTTATCGTCATTTCTCGGGAAGTACTGCATGGATCTTTCTCAAATTTGGTACACAGGTCCCCCTTGTCGTCTAGTTGTGCAAAATACCTGTTTTGGTCCGATTCGAAAATCCAATATGGCCGTCAGGTGGCCATCTTGACTTTCCCCTTGAAACATTGTTATCGTCATTTCTCAGGAAGTACTGCATGGATCTTTCTCAAATTTGGTACACATGTTCCCCTTGCGGTCTAGTTGTGCAAGATACCTTTTTCGGTCCGAATCGAAAATCCAATATGGCCACAAGACGGCCATCTTGGATTTCCCCATGAAACCTTATCGCGATTTCTCAGGAACTACTGCATGGATCTTTCTCAAATTTGGTACACAGGTTCCCCTTGGGGTCTAGTTTGTGCAAGATACCTTTTGAGGTACGAATTGAAAATCCAATATGGCCACCAGGCAGCCATCTTGGATTTCCCCATGTAACTTTGTTATCGTGATTTCTCAGGAACTACTGCAAGGATCTTTCTCAAATTTGGTACACAGGTTCCCCTTGGGGTCTAGTTGTGCAAGATACCTTTTCTGGTCCGATTCGAAAATCCAATATGGCCACCAGGCAGCCATCTTGGATTTCTTCATGAACTTTGTTATCGTCATTTTTCAGGAAGTACTGCATGGATCTTTCTCAAATTTGGTACACAGGTTCCCCTTAGGATCTAGTTGTGCAAGATACCTTTTTCGGTACGAATCGAATATCCAATATGGCCACAAGGTGGCCATCTTGGATTTCCCCATGATACCTTGTTATCGCGATTTCTCAGGAACTACTGCATGGATCTTTCTCAAATTTGGTATACAGGTTGCCCTTGGGGTCTAGTTGTGCAAGATTCGTCCGATTCGAAAACCCAATATGGCCACCAGGCAGCCATCTTGGATTTCCCCATGATACTTTATCGTCATTTCTCGGGAAGTACTGCATGGATCTTTCTCAAATTTGGTACACAGGTCCCCCTTGTCGTCTAGTTGTGCAAAATACCTGTTTTGGTCCGATTCGAAAATCCAATATGGCCGTCAGGTGGCCATCTTGACTTTCCCCTTGAAACATTGTTATCGTGAATTCTCAGGAAATATTTCATGGATCTTTCTGAAATTTGCTACACAGGTCCCATGTGGGGCCTAGTTGTGGTCCGATTCGAAAATCCAATTTACGCTTCAAATTAATACGGTATTCCCGATTTGTGACGTTGCATCACAAGAGTCGGCAGATCAAACCGTGGGGCATATTCTATATATTGACTATAGAGAATATCCACACCTTCCATATCAAGGAGTTCAAATAATTCGGAATTAAAATGTATTTCTTCAAATTTTAAATCAGTTTTCTTTAGTCCATGCAGTTGCAAGTGAGCTGCTCCACCCTTTCGTCTGCCGGCGGGTCGGCTACATGAAGGGGCCTCACTCTTGTGACTCAACGTCACAACTCGACAACTGCAGACTACTGCATGTTTCGATCCAAGGGAGATAATCAGGATTCAGGCACTTTCGAAGTTTCAACATTACTGCGCGGACCAGATCCCTTCCGTATTAAGTATTGTACTAACTTAGGTGGCCCTCCGCAGTTTCGTAGTAATGGCCCCTCTCTAATTTCATAATACGATAGACTGCCCTTGTTCTGCTACATCATAATTCATCTTGTCTTCTTAATAGCTTATATCTATAATGCCATCCTATTCAGCATTATCAACGCTGCAAACGAGTACGTACAAATCGAGTGCTGGCTTCGTCCACACGCTGATCGGGATCATGGAGTAAAATTTGTCCTGCCTCAGTTATGCCCCTTGGGTGTGCCTAAAAATCGGGACTCATTTACGGGAAGAAAATCTGACAAAAAACGGTTAGGTTGACACCCCCTTTTTTTTGCCTTTTTAAGTTGAGACCGGACCAGGGAACGTGAGTAAGAAGTTTAATTGAAATCGCTCTTACAGATTTTTCTGGAAATTGAGCCGAATTTGACAATTTTTCGACATTTTTAAGGGGTTTTCTAGGAAAAATGAAGCAAGCATGGAGAAGAATGTTCGAGTTAAATTTTTCTATAACATAGCAGTGTTATATCTTAAAATAATAGTTTCATCATGCTCTTTCAGAAAATATATACATATAAGTGATTTGGGTTGAAGGTTTTGCGACAACTGGTGGCCGAAAAACGGACCCATAGTCTAATCCATGCCTAATAAAAGAATCTCCGGAGTGCACCCTTACTATTTTCGAGCATGGTATCTTAAAAGAGATATCTCAAACTAGCCTAGTAAACAGAACAGAATTAGCATTCATTCCTAGTTATAAAATCTGAAGTATGTTTCATAGCTCATAGCTTGTCTTCGCTTCCAGTACCCAACGATGACACGTGCAACAAAATAAATAAATAAAAAATACTACAAAACGAAGACGAAGGATCTTCCCTACATGTACATTCACGTTCAGACTAACTTTGCTCATTTCTCTTGTATTATAACAACCGACATAAGTACAGTTTCTAGAAATCTTGAAACTCCTGAAACTTAGATTATATCTTGGTGTTTTTCAGTGTCCCTTTTTCGTTCTTTTTCGCTCAGATTCGAAATTCTGTAAACAAATTACAAATCAATCGTTTGTTCTTAGTAACAATGGACAAAAAGATCGTCTTGTCATTAGGTTACAATTATCGGACAATGGTGGGCGCCAAGATCCTTCAGGATCTCTCGTTTAATTAACATATCGAATTATAGTGTTAAAAAGGCAATTTTTCTGAAACTTTACCACGGAAATTCAGCATATATGTGTCTTTTACGAAACCGGTCTCCATTTTGACCAAACGCGTTGTCTACGCGAGTAGGCCTAAGATTGATTGAACGTGATGCAGCAAGACTTCCTTTCATCAAATATCAACGGTTGTGTATAATGGATGGATGGATGGATGTACTTGGGCACTCCATCGCACCGCGATGGGCACAGGTCGTGCGAACACGCCGTGCAACCCGTTTCCCCCAACCCGCCCTACACATGATCCCTCTTAACAGTGTCACATAGACACTGTTTAATCCCCACATTCTTATTAAACAATATTGTACGTTGATTTATTTTTTTCAAATTTACACAAGAATTGTTTAAAGCAGCTTTTCAGCTATATGGTCAGGGTTACTGGATATGGAATATCCTTGAGATTGTTCAGTTTATTGAGGTCACAGAGCTTTTTGAAGACATGCATTGTTGCAGGCTCATCACTGAGGCCACTGTGGTACAATTTTGTCAGGTGGAATTTTTCACAGAGAACTAGTTCAATCACACTGACTAACTTGGCAAAAAATAGGGTAGTGGCCACTCTGTTGAAGCAGAGTGCTTTCTCATTGTCGGATGTTATAAGTTACTCGAGCTGTCTGCATGTATTCCACCTCATTTTGGTGTCACAGGGGTCACACAAGTGAGGATAATTGTTTTGCTCTCTATACCTATCTCATCCACAGATAAACAGTTTATGTTTATAAATCATCTATTAAAACATCAACTAAAATCTGGCTAATATTAAATCTAAATGTATTATATTTGCCAGAAAATCTTCTTAAAAGGCTGTCACGGGAGTCACAGGTTCTTTGTCACGGGAGTCACACTGTACAGGCTTTGTTATCCAGCAAACTATTTAATGTGTTAATTTTATTTTTTTTTCTGCACATTTGTTATTATATTATTACTTTCTAAAATGGTTGATCCAAAATGCCACTAACAGCTACAGAAAGGCAGAGAAAGAGGGGGGAGAAGTTAATATCAAATCATGCTCCATTTGCTGTTTATAAACAAAAGTGTAGACAATACCGTAATAAGTATAAGGAAACAAAGGGAAGGGAATTCACAAAATTAACTGAAAAAGATAAAGCAAAACATCTAGAAAAGAAAAGGCTGTTTGACAGGGATCAACAGTGGAAATGTCGAGAAAAGAAACGGTTACTATCAATTCCTACTTGTGAAAACAGTCCAAAAGCATACTCAGCAAAGCATTTCTTGAGTAGGGCTACCAAACAGGCAAAAGGCGCATTGCTGAAAAGCCCAAGAAAGAAAAAAGCTGTAACAGTTCTTCATAGACTGATTTTGTATTATTTCAATTTTTTTGTGAATAAAATAATGTAAGAAATATTTTATGTAGCCTAAGTTGTTGCATGATAAGGGTGCTGTGTCACGGGAGTCATATTTTCCTGTCACGGGAGTCACGCAATTTCATTGATCTGTAAGACCATGTGGTTCTTCTTTGTTTATCAATTTAATTTATTTATGAATCTTGAAACCTTCAAGTAGATTACTATGTGGACCAACATCGCATATCTTACCTTGAAGGCAACAACAAGAACAAAACGGGAAGGCAGTCAATCTTTTTTCAATCGCAGCTGTCACGGGAGTCACGATTTTCTTTTTCAATTTTTGATTTGAAGTTGTACTGAATTGGAAAACAATATTTTTCAAAATAGTGGCCTCTTTTCACTGTTTAGAAGAAGTAAATAACACTTCATATTAGTTTTGGAATTTGGAAGCTATAGCAGAAAACAAATGAAATAATGAGTAGCGATGTCACAGGAGTCACCTTTATATTTGGAACTGGGTACATAATGGCTGTATGGAAGAGAATTTGTGCTTCAACTTATCTGGTTTTGTATTATTTAAGTTTTCTTGTGAATAAAATAATGTAAGAAATATTTTATGTAAGTTGCTTCATGATAAGGGTGCTACTTGTCACGGGAGTCACATTTTCCTGTGACGGGAGTCATGCAATTTCATTGATCTGTAAGACCATGTTGTTCTTCTTTGTTTATCAATTTAATTTATTTATAAATCTTGAAACCTTCAAGTAGATTACTGTGTGGACCAACATCGCATATCTTATCTTGAAGGCTACAACAAGAACAAAATGGGAAGGCAGTCAATCTTTTTTCGATCGCAGCTGTCACGGGAGTCACGTTTTTATTTTTAAATTTTTGCTTTGATTGAAGTTGAAAAAATATTATTCAAATAGTGACCTGTTATTACTGTTCAGAAGAAGTAAATAGCACTGTTATTCAGTATTTGCTGATATCTATTCAGTATTTGCTGATATCAGCAAATACTGAATAGAAAGCAAAACGGCTTGACATACGCTCGCTTGATTATATTTATAGCGCGATGTAAGCAATTTATGGGATACTTTTATAAAGCATTTTAAGCCAGTTGTTTTTTTTCTAGTTCACACGTGCTCCCAATATAAAAGCAAAAGAAGAGCTGTGTCTGTGTGAAAGGTTCATCTGTCCCTGAAACCGACTGGGACCATTAATTGAAGGCTCTGACGTAAATACTATGTGATTTAGGGCGTTTAATGGACAAGCCCTACGGGGAATTCGGGGATTATTTCTTTCGACATTTTATAAATGGAGCTAAAAGGTACAGATAAACACATTGTATTTTTTACGGAGTATTCGTGGTATAGCAACAGTGTTGTCATATACATGTTGTATACGTGACATTTGACATGACATTTCTTCGAGGTTATTACAAGTACATTCTCATGAATATGACCCGTTTATGAATTAAGGGTTTATGAATGACGATTATGAATCACAACTGGTATGTTCTAGAATATACAAGATGCAAAATTTGATATATCGATAGACTTGCATGTTTACCGCGGCTGTCACCAGTTGATGGATGGAGAGATTTTATAGGAGAGAATGCTTTGCACGCTTGGAGATGGAACTGTTACTCAGACGAGAGGGACGGATACTGTACACTGTAAAAAGGAAGTTTTTCAAAACCCCAAAAGTGGGTGAAACCCATCTGCAACCAGAAGTGGTGTTCCGAACCCCGCCCACTTGGTTTTCCAGAAACCTACTTTTCGTTTTTGGAAAAACTGCATTATGGGTTTTAAAACATTATTTGGTATTGGGTTTCAAAACCCCAAATGTCGTTGCAGAAGGATAGCATGCCATTTTGGTAGATCGAGATACAAAAAAAATGAGGTAGTTCAAAATGTCGTAGTGGTACTATATGAATAGCACACATGACACGGTGAACAAGCATAACAGCATGTACCGGTAGTAAGAAAGAATTATAGATTTTCAAAATAAAATCACTTTCTGGATGTTATGCCAAACATGGATATTTATAGGGTAAAGTAATCCTTACTTAGTGTAGTTACTTTTATTGAAAACTTCAAATAAGTCTTCCATTAAATAAACCACTGAAGACACGTATCTCTATGATCTTCGGATGATAATGGGGATTCTCTAAAACATTATGCATCGGGTATACGTTAGCACATCGTCCCCATCTTACGGGGCAGGTAGGGCCGCGACATCCCTTTTTGGGTTCATCTTGAACAATGCCACAGATTTATGTCCCTTATCTCGAAATGCCGTAAGTGGTATTTCGAAAAGCCTGACTTCCCAGAGACTAGATTGGGAATTTCAAGAAAATAACTACGGTAAATTAAACAATTAATTACCGGTATCACTTAGTTGAAGATTATCCGGTTGTGCTAATTTCTTGCGATAGTTTGAGCATTACAGTACCGGTGTATCATTTTTGATAGATCAAACTTGAGAATCGGTGAATAAACGCCCAAATCCGCGTTATGGGGTTTCAAAACACCAGCGTTTGAAATCTTTGTATCGGTGTTTCTGTGCCTCAAATAGAGTGTTTCGAATAATACGACGCGTTTTCAAACACACATTGCGGGGTTTCAAAACACAAGTGTTTAAAACTCTGGTATCGGTGTTTCCGTACCCCAGAAATGGTGTTTGGAGAGCAGAAAATGGGGTTTTGAAAACCTTGCTTTTTACAGTGTATTTCGCAGCTTGAGTCAACACCCTACTGAATCGACAACGGTATGATTATAGATGAAAACCGCCGGTCACGTGTCAAATTAGTCAATGGTAGGTTTTTCAGTGCTTTCGTTTTCAAGCGTGGGCGTGTGTCTGACCAGACAACAGTGACCACAGCCGAAAACAAGAAAACTTATTGATGCAGATGCATCAATGCCGGCGGAAACGTTTGCAGCTTATAATCTGCGTATTACAAGCCGATTACGTGTGCAACTCGTGAATACAGGTCAAGATGCACCATTATGGTTAGAAAAAAAACGTCGATTTGTTTGTTTTCATTAAAGGTTTGACTAATGTAGTTCGCGCAAGGACCCATCTGGAAAGTGTGGGGTTAGCCGGAAGTTTAAGTGCTTGCTTGTAAAATGTGCACATGAACCGCATATCAAACTAGGACTTTAAAAGTAATGTTCTCTGGTTGACGTATTAAGTCACTTCACACAGCCTGATGTAAGAGTTCGCGTTGTGGCATTATATGGGACCCATCATCAAGCCACTATTTCTTTATTGGTGTGGGTCATTGTAAATTAAGCCTAGATCGACTTTTTCTACACATCAATCCGATCCGCGTGTTATACTGTTTCGAGTTTTTAGTAACTCGCAGTTCAATCTCAAACATTTTGCTGCAGACGTACACATGGTACAGGTGAATAACTTGATCATGTATGGTCATCGACTTGGTCTCTCAGCCATAATAAAATAGTACTAGATGACATTTATTCGACGAATTCATTATAAAAAGAATTAATATTGATGTGTTAGTCACGAACGGGTGATACAATCCTGTCGTTTTACGATATGATATCAGTTGGATCAATCCACGGCACGTCGGTGAAGTATGGCTCGAGAAAACACCTGTTACTCATCCAATATCAAGATGGCCGCTCCCATGTTTAGCGAATTCAGAAATCCGGCGGCGCTGCGCCGCCGGAAATGAACGATTTTCAGCATATCGATGACAGGTATGGTTACTGGTGTCCAGTCATTTTTTGAAGGAGAGATATCGTACTATATTGTCACCAAACGTAGGGTTATTACTATTTCAAGTTAACAAGAATTTTAAACATTTTTGCGGCGAGAGGTGTTTTTAGGTGTTGGTAGACAGTCCATGGTAGGTATTAGCATCGAATTATAGTGTGAGGAAATGAGCACAAAATGAACACATGGGAACTTACTACCTGCCTCATCATGTATCACTGACTCATTCATCTCTCGATTCCTTCCACTTGTGTGTGTTTAAGAGGAATATGAACCATTAATAGTATATTCTCTGTCTGTCTGATATTACGACAGTCCATGGTATCATCATCGGACCGATCGACAGTCCATTGTAGGTCAACATGCACTTGTGAATGATGCACAGAGAGCACATCATCTGATCTAATGATTCGCCAAATGGACTGTTGCCAAGACAAATGGTAGCTACCATGGACTGTCGACATATCTGATATATAATCATATGTTGCCTCATTATAACATTGCAGCTGTTATGCGGCTTCAGTGTGAAGTGATTCAACCTACAGTTCATGGTCGCATGACAAATGGACTGGTGCATTCACCTATAATCACACTCGTCGATTCAGTAGGGTGGTCAATAAAGAAAAAGTCAAAATTACATTATTAAGCTTTTACACAAAACAAAAATTGCTTTGTTGTATGTTTCAACATGCATATGCCCCTGAAATCGGCATGTCATCGAGTTCATCATGTGGGTTATGAATTTTTTAGAAGTAGCATTGTGATATAGGCTAAAGTGCAATTCAGATGAAATTAGTTGATCCCAAGGAACGATGCTCCACGACACCGGTAAACCGCCAAGATAACACCACAGTAGTGCAAATGGAATTTTGAAATTGAGTCCCCTAAAGTTTTGATATATGTATGATGAATATTTATGATGAATAAACTGTTGATTTTGACATTCGTGAGTTTTGGATTTTGGAAATATGTCATCTTTTCTAGCTGAAGGTCTTCAGCCAATCTGGTGTAAGTGCATCTAATAGTCACAAGTGCAGCAAGCCATTCTTTACATAGCCTATGGATTTAACTAACGCCCGTTTTTAATCATCAGTATAGATCATTTTTCAGACGAAGACATGCACTAATTACACTGATGTCAGGCGTTGCTTAGGCTTGGCTGTATCATTATGTTTTGGCATACCGTATCGGGGCAATTTTTGTAGTCAGTATATGTCTGCGTTCTCGACTAAATGCTATCTGAGCCCTAATGTTTAACAAATTTTCCCAATATCATCGTTCTTTGTCTTGTCAATGTCACTTTGAAATAATTCTGCTCCTTGACTTCAACTCTATATTGTGGGCAAAAATATAGTCTTATATAGCAATGAACAAACAGGACTGACACTGGCGAAGAGCTTTATGCTTAGGTTGCTTAAACATGATAGTTGTTTCACTGCATGGTCGTACTGGTTGCTGACTCATATATCGGTGATCAAGCGCATTGGTACTTGGACTTTGTGACTTGGTCAGGGGGCATTCAAGTATTATGTACGCAGTGAGGGAGGCGGGGGAGGTTTGCGTATACGTAATACTTGAATGGCCCCTTACTGTGACATATCGTTTATAGTGGGGCTCGGATAAATTTATGCTTGAACAAAAGGGTTGCTCTGTTTGGATTAATTGCACATATTGTTGACTCATTCAGTGGTTGTTTAACGTATCAATTGTTTCTTTCGGCATATCAGCTGATTCTTTGGGTATATCAATTGTTCCTTTTGGTATAGCAGTTTCTTGAATACCTTGCCGGGTTGTCGCACATATTAGCTGCTTCGATGTATTGTTGTCTTTGATAATTTGGTTGCTTGCACATTTTGCCCAACTGGCTCACTTATGTGTATTCTGCTTGGTAGCACTTAATTGAACATATTCGTTGCTCGGTACGAAATGCCGTCTCTCGTACTACGTGGTTACTATAATTCGGCCAGGTAGATTTTTAAGTATCAGTTACAAAACAGTACCAGAATGCCCTTTGATAAACCGGAATCACTTAGAGGAGTGACCTTGTGTTGGAATTTATCATGGACACAATGTTTTTCGTGCAATCAAATATAGATAACTTATCGCGTTATCGCGGGGAGATCCTTTAGTAATCGCGCTTTCTACTTGGCCTCTGTCATAAGATCATCCAGACATTTTGGCGTCAATTCGTTCTCTGATTTAGCGGTCTGGTTGACTATCTCGATTGAATTTGATTAACTAAATATTGTGTCGTTATCCCGATCTGGCGGTGACGTGTCACAATGTCTTTTGTATAATGTGTTAAATTCAATTGTGGTTGAGGGCAAATAATGTGGAGCTAGGTACGGTATGTCATATGGAGAGCAGGTTTCACAACTCTCGAGTCTTCCTAATAATTTATCTATCCATAATGTTTTTCCGCTTCCAGGGGGTCCCTCGGCCTTACTTGTAAATGGATGGAGTAATAGCTCCACAGCTTATGGTAGATATGGATTCTTAAAATATTCTACTCTTTTTCCCAAGTCAGTGTCTAATAGGCAGGACATTCGATCTGACTGAGATATAGCCTAACAGAAGCTAAGGAGCCATTTACGATGAAATTCGAGGAACCACAGTCAACCATCTACAGGTACGACTAATGGCGACCCGTCTTCGAGAATATGGTTATGTAGTACCTGCTATAGGGTTTGAGTAGTGTATAAAGGCTAAATTGACGTCCCAGCGCGTCAGTGCGCATGCGCAGAACCTGTTATGACGTCACAATTGGGTGTGTGCGCATGCGTGTGTGTGTGTGGGTGGTGCGTGCTGGGTTAAGATGGCGGCGTGTGTGGGTGGTGGGTGCTGGGTTAAGATGGCGGCGTGTGTGGGTGGTGGGTGCTGGGTTAAGATGGCGGCCATGTGGGTGGTGGGTGCTGGGTTAAGATGGCGGCCTAATGTGTGGGTGGTGGGTGCTGGGTTAAGATGGCGGCCTAATGTGTGGGTGGTGGGTGCTGGGTTAAGATGGCGGCTGTG
>JAVTVY010028965.1:0-124840 GCA_036873755.1 Hanleya hanleyi | reverse complement strand
CATTGTGAACAAGCCACCATAGCCTTAAATTCGCACCAGGATATACAAGGTGCCATTTGATGCCATTGTCAGAGATCATGGAGTTCATTAGATGAGGTACACATGGCGCCAGAACTAAGAATCCGTAACGAAGATATACAAGATGTCGCCATTGACAATACATGACGTAGATATTGCGTCATAACCTCCAATTCACAACCAAGATTTGTCGCCCCGTGGGGCATCTGGGGTTGACCTGGGATGTCGTTGTACACACCCCAGATCATGGTAAGAAAATATCTCAGCTCCACAGAGAGCTTGTCGTAAGAGGCGACTAACTGGGGCACCTGTGGGGTTCCCGGGTGTAAAAAGGAATAGGAACCCACCCGTGGGGTTCTCGGGTGTAAAAAGTAATCGGACTCAGTCCGTGGGGTTCCTGGGTGTGAAGGAATAGGACCCAACGTCATGATATGACTGAAATAGTGTTGAAAGCGACGTTAAATCATATTCACTACCCCAAAAATTTGTCAGGGTGGACGATTGATGGCATGGTCATTTTGGAATAATACCTGATGTGGACTGGCGGCATAGCCCCCAATACGGACCCAAATGAAAAGAAAGGAAATTGTCAGTCAGAGGTCATTGTCCTACACGACGCCATAGCTTTTAATCCGCACCCAAAGATATAGCATCGCCACATGATGACATTGCCAGTTGTCATTGGAAAGAATGCATGACTGGCATCATAAACGCAACCAAGATTTGCAAGGTTGAACGCTTGATGGCATTGTCAGAAGTCATTCAGGGTCAATACTTGCATGTGGACTGGCGTCATAGCCCCACATACGCAATCAAGAAATGGAATGAATCACCGCATGATGTCATTGCCGAAGATAATCGAGACCAATACGCGACACGACAGTTTTTTTTATCTCAACCCAAATATATACAAGGCATCGCCAGGGGTTATTGGGCACAATATACGACGTATTCATGGTATCATAACCTCGAATCCGAGCCCAAGATATAAAATGCGTCACCACTTGAGATTATGTCAGTAATCACTTGGGAACATACAGCCCCATCCTAAAATTTACAAGGCATCACTACCTGATGGAATTGTCAGGTCATTTGGAACAAGACTTGAATCCCCATCAGGATACATGTAAATGTATACAAGGGGTCGCCAACTGTCAGATGCACAGGGACAATTCGTAACTAAGACATGCCCTCATCGCATCCAATCCCCAAGCAAGCATCGCCACTTGATGCCGTGGGGACAACCCATGGCGTGGGTTCATGACTAATTTCATACCATTATTCAGACTTCAAGGTTTTCTTCCTTTTCATGAATCTAATACACATATCGTCCACTGTCGTTGACTTCACCAAATCGCAGGTTGCTATAACAGTTCGCCATTTATTTTCGGCAATAGTTGTGGCTACAAGTGGTTTGAGGTTTCACAGTTGGAAGCAGATATTTGCTTTGGCTGGGGCACAAATTGTACAGTTCACATCTGTGTACAGCGCAAATTCATTTTTTTTTCTCCATCCCACGATGATTTCGAATTCAGTCACCGTTATATAGAAAGAGACGACTTCAGATTCAATTACTGATATGGAAGAACAGACAGAGCAAAAGTCCTGAAGAGACAAACACAAAAAAAAAGACAAACGCTAATATTTCGCTCTTCATGGTGTTCCATCATTTAATATTTCCTTGATTTCTTAAAACTTTTTTTCTGTAAATCTATGACTTTGTTCGAATCGTGTTGGTGAAACTAGTCTGAATGGTGTAAGAAAATGTTGACTAATGCGAAGCATATCGCGTTTAATTGTAAAAATCACGGTCCAATTCCGTCGGGAAAACATATTCTATGTAGCAAAACATCATTGATGAAATTATCCTATCCAAGATTCAATAAAAAGGCTAGGGGATAAAATATCAGAGAAAATACGCGACTTATAATTACTTTTCCTCGCTCGTGATCAATCTTGTTACAATAAAAATGGACCCAGGCTGGCTGGATTTCTACAATTCTCTCACAAAAAACCCACTGTTATACAAGTACTGCTTTACCTCAACAGTTCACTGGCGAAAACTAGTCATCGTTCGAAAAGGCATTTTGTTAAAGCCATGCTATCAGTGTCCCGAGAACAGGATCGAATTAATAGAGAGAATTGTGATCCGGGCGAGTGTATTCATACGCGCCTCGTTCCATAAACAAGACTGATTACAGCGCGCTGGCAAATCATAACAATTCGCACAATGGTGGCAAAATCAAGTCGATCGCGAGTACTAATAGAACATTATGTCGGCTCAGGATTCCATTCGCGTTGACCAACATTCTGCCGTTATTTAGATAGGTAATTAAATCAAACAATTCCTTAACCGGGGTAAAAAGTATCTGTCGAGATCCGCTCGAACAACCGGTCCACAGCACATGGATCACTCGTGGCTGTTTGTGATTGGCCACAATTGAATAGCGGCCCTGCGAAACTGTCATTATTACAAGAGCACAAAAAAGTATATTCCCTTTCAAGGCGGTACAAATATTTCACGTCGGATAAATGACCTGCTCGATCCTTCTAGATCAGAATACATGAACAGAATATACTATGTTTTAAAATTAAAATTATAATTATAGAAATTCTAAAATATCACAGCATAGGTTTTTTGTATGTTATCATAAAGTATTTGTACATATTTACAGTGATGAAATCCAGATCGGAATTCCAGTATATAGGTTATAGTGTATGACGATTGAAGAAATTCTAGCAGTGGAAAGTTTTAACTTTTGGCGGATTCATATACGCCGTGTCCAAGAGTTCCCCTCCTGGAGATCTGGTCAGATACGAAGTGATCGTATGCAGAGCCTCTGGCCTTGTCTGATCGAAACGTCTGCAGGTGAGGTTTGGCCTGGAAAAACAGAAAAGGTAAACATAAAATTAGAAACAATAGTATTAGAAGTGCGATAGTATTTAATTCTGGATAATGAAAAGTGATTATATTTTTGCTCCTGCCATTGTCACAAATCTGTATTCCTGATAACAGTCGAAAAATAGATATATATATACATCACAAATGACTTCCATTTTCGGAGTTACTTTCATCCTAGTGTAACCCTACCTTATCTAAAACAATCGATCAATTCAAACATCGATATCATTAGTACTGGGTTTCAGTTTGTGTCTTCGTATTGCAAAATGTGATTAAATTAATTCAAGAAATATTTTAGGCAATGAAAGTATATAAATTTTCCAGGAATATCACACTCAATTTGCCATATCTCACAGTGGCTCAGATATATTCTTACTCACTGGCAAAGCATAACAAAACGGCAAATTGTTGGTCATGGTGTACTGTCGGTGCAAGGTAATGGTGTACTGTCGGTGCAAGGTAATGGTGTACTGTCGGTGCAAGGTAATGGTGTACTGTCGGTGCAGGGTAATGGTGTACTGTCGGTGCAGGGTAATGGTGTACTGTCGGTGCAGGGTGATGGATGAGGGGGGAACATAAGAACGGTCGCATCAGCTGCGATATATACAGATGCGAAGGGCAAAGGTCAAAGTCTTTACCATATCTTAGGAAGGCCAAAGTTTGAGTGAGAATAAGACACAAGACGGTGTGGTTAGATCAGACTGCAGATAGCTTCAGTTGGGGTTAATGGCAGACCCACCCGACGCCTCGTCAATATGGCCCGATTATTATAGACACCGAAAATGGTAATTTTGTGGTTAATAAAATAAGTCAAATATGCGACTGGAGGACGAGCCCGAAAGAAAGAGAACATGGGACAATTCGGTGTATTGTCCGCCTCCTGTGTCCCCATGCCACGTTGACACCGGATGACGTCACAAGCGAGTCTTGAGAAGCGTGCTTCCCGGTAGCGCACAATTAGATTTGAATACGTGTGGTATAGCGACGCTCTCAGGTAATAAAGAAATACACGTTAGTTGCATATCACCATTAACCTATGTCCACATCGTATACAAATTCTTGAATTCTGTCTAAAATTCACAAATTGGCAGTCCCGAAAATGCTTCATAGCGTGTGAAGGGTACGGGAGTACCAGAAACTGTATGAGTCTTTATAAGGGATGATGACATTGTCTTCAATTTGCCTCTGTAATTCTGTTCTGTCCAACGTAGATTTTTGTTAAAGGAGTGGAAGAATCACGAAATGAAGTACGGTACCTAAGATGGTCTAAAACGTCTCGGAAAATAATCCCTACTAGACTCGGATATTTGATTGGGAGGACACATTCTCATGGCATCAGACTGTATAACTCATACTGTCAGTTACAAAGACAGCTTGATTTGCTTGGCTGACTTAACAATGCAGAATATACTTTCTTGTGAAATTTCAAATATATCCCCTGAAAAGATGATTGACCAACAACAGGTTTGTTCAACTTTCTAAACCAAACAGTATATGTTCGAAGATATATGGCTAAATTTACCCGGTACCGCAAACAACACATTAGCGCATCAGTGAGATTACAAGAGAGCTCAACCTAAAGAAAGCTTGTCCGATACAATAAATAATAGTGCTGGCATAAATAATAAACAGCATCTTTTACTCGGCCAACTGTTTACTCCGGTGGAAGCAGATGTCGTTACGGCGAGTTTTCAATCTACCAATTATTCTCCCTTGTGTACCGTTAAACCTTAAAGCCAATCGGCGATTCATTAATTAATTGTTTTTAAGCAGGAATTCAATGACCGCCTCGGGCGACCGAGACAAAATGAGGCCCAACGCGCATCTCCGTGTATGAGTGAAAGCTCTCGCTACACGATCATGAACTCCAATCGGCATTGGAGGCAAAGAATAATAAAGTAATTCACCACATTTAGGTGAAATTATTTATATTATGGCAACACGCGAAGTTTTTGTTTAGTCGAAAGGCAATTTGGTTATATGCTGTTTCAGAGTATTAACTACATCGCAATATACACGATTGTACGAAAATAAAAGCAAAGATTTAAAATTCGAAAACACCAGCTTAACACCATTTCAGATATTTAGTGTAATTTCTAATAAAATATATGACATGTAAACGCAACATTGTACTTCAAATATTAATGGCTCGACGTATACATGGATAAAAAGACCAATGTGTATATGATCTAAGATTTTGTAAACATAAAATACAAAGGTCTAGTCCGTCATTCAATATTCAGCGGTCCAGTGCCTGTATGTGTTGTCAAATTGTTTACTGTAACTTATCAGTTGTATTTGATGATAGGCAGACATGCCTAAGTCAATAAAGTGATTGATTGATTGTATCCTGCTATGTAGTTAATACTCTGAAACAGCATCATTCATTAAAGAATTCCGCGTCTATAGTCAAAAGACTTATTCCATATTCCAATAAAAGCATTAGCACCAAATTTTTAAAAAAACAACAACAAAATAAATAACAATCATGGTATACATAAACATAGTCTAGTTTCCTGCAAGAGAGAAGCGGTCAACAGTTTTCAATGATGCCGACAATTTTCAATGATGCCGGCAAGACATCGTGATGTTCCAAAGTATCAAATCCGTAACGCTGATCAGTATTCCCCATCCATATCAATTTCGTTATCTAGAGAATGATGTATCTCAGTCACGCTTTGATCGTGATTGTTCATTTAAACACCATGGGTATCTTGAAGTACATGGGTTCATACGGCCCCTAGCCCCGGGTTAATCGGAATTAGACACAAGTTACGAAATGTAACGCCATAAATCTTGCACGCTACGCTCGTATTTTGCTATCAGCATGCGATATGTATCGCCAAATTTGAGAGACTTGGAGTAGAGGAGCTTGGTGGTATAGCCCTGTTTCACAAGTTTCTTCAATGTTTTATTGATTAAAATCGTCACATTTAACGCAGGATCTAGAAGGCTACTAGGCGAGATATGTATACGCCATATGCAGGTCCCACTGGAATATTGCTGTCCAGAAAGGGATAGGTTACGATGTCCTGTTGTTTTCCCCTGCATAATCTAACAAGAACCAAAATACCTGATGTTTTGAGGTGAAAATCTTGATTTGGCAATAAACGAGTATGGTAGTCAAGAAAGCTAATGGACCGGTCAAATGGTATATATGAATTACTAGTATATATTTCAATAATTTTTTTTTTTTTTCCATTTACGTATAATATGGGGTACAAATCAAGTTGAACGAAATATATTCTTTTCAAAAACAAAGTTCCTGCGTGGGTGAAGTCTAAACATATGGTTGAATAAAAACTGACTTTTTTACGTGCTGGTAATAATGTGGAGCGTGTTATTAATACAACTGTTTTTTTCCTGAGCTGAATCGGATGAAAGGTAGGAGATAACACAAAAAAACAGTACGCGTATTACAATTTATTTATACGATATAATATCCTTTAATATTCCCCCTGAAGCTGGTAGTGTTTCTCCGCCTCATCAAAATGGCTTGTTTCTGTTAACGCCCCAGGAATAACAACTATCGCCCTATAACGAGTAATTACGTATTCCATATACCTTATCGCCTCCACGATGGGCAAAAAATGGCAAACATCGGTGGGGCTTAGCGGAGACTCATTCTCCCTTCAGAGGGGTTCTAATATCGATAATTAACGACTCGTTATTAATTAGCCCCAGGCGCATCCTCCAAACAGAGAGCGGCAGTTTATTGTCATGTTACTGTAAATCGGATGACTGCGGCCGTCTGTCATTTAAGCGCCTGCTCGCAAAGATCTCCGATTAAGGGGAGAAAAACAAGCCGATCACACGTGCGCGCAAACAACCGCGCATTACACAACTCTTGTTAAACAAAAGTTGGAAGAGCACAAGAGAACATGTCTAATTTTAAGCAGTACATATTCGTACTGAACTTATTGAATGGTAATTCGTATCACATGTGCAAACGTTTACATTTCAATTTGAAGCAATGGATATTTGAGCTCGCGGAATCCGAGAAATAAAAAACATATTAAAAAAAACAAATATGGACCTTTTCACAAAAATATAAAATCTTCGAATCTGCCGTGATTCACTTTCGGTGTAGATACACGAAACGAGTTGGGGGTCTTTTGAGAACAAGATACAGCTAAACTACATGTATTTCGTGTATCGAGCACCATGGAAGGGCGATATTGGTATATTAGACAGAAAAGCTTTAAAAGAAAAGCTTTCTCAAATTGGTGAAAATTTTCAGAAAATCCACAATTTATTTCAATATCAACAAACAAGTATTTAGAAGCTGAACAACCATCTGAAGTCCTAAAGTGGAAAAGCACTCAAAAGGCATACTGGTAGGTTCCACTGGTTTGAGAAAGGGTAATCCGCCTACATTTCGCTGCAGCATGAGCTAAACTTTATCTAAAATCGGCGAAAGTTTGAATAAATTGATTGGTCTCACGGGAAAAAAAGAAAAGATAAATGACAATAGCTCCTGAAACAAAGTAACAGAGAAAACGTGTGGCCAAATTATGAAATGAGGGCCTTAAAATGGGATCTAATTGCCCCATAGGCGCTGTAAGCGAGCACACATGTCGAGGACATCGTTTTAACCAGATAACACCGAGTCTTTACAAAGGGAATCAACCATACGAAACGAATTGAGGGACAAAACAGAGGCCGTCTTTTTCGCCGATCTTGTCTGAGTGGAAATATGTCATTGACAATTTTAAATACAGCATCCAGAGCTCTTGAACACCTTCACTTATTGCATCCAGTTTTGTTCGGCTGAACAGGAAAAATAGGGCCGACCCTAACGCCTTTGCACTTCTCCCTAATTCAGAGACACTCCAAAATAACCACATCTGTCGATCGGTACTTAACAGTTTCCCTTTCTCCACTTTTTGGTCCGAAGAGTTCTAATCGATAAATTTTAATAGCCTGCTGTCAGCGTTTCGGTACAGCAGTTCGGGAATGGTTAAACACAGGCCTTATACGGTCGTCACCTTCGGGCTTCAAGAAAGTCAGCACAATTAGCGGTTTTGAACTTGGTCTAAACGTCTGCAGGCAAACTTATCATATCAGTTTCAGCAATTCTCTTTATTCTTCAATAACGCCAATATTTCTGTTCCTTGTTCGCGAAGAAAAGGAAACTTTTGAAACTAAGTACGCTAATACCTAACGTTGAACTAACCAATCAAGCGTGATCGGACATGAGACAATGTTTATATGGGTTCACTGCTTTACTGGTAAAGTTTATTTCATATTCCCCAGTCCAGTCGATTCCAATCGAAGCCCACTACAAGTTGTTGTAAAGCTTTCACACAAAACTACGCTGACGTCATAAAACTGGGTTCCATAATATCGAGGATCCTTAGCGCTACAGTACTGTCCCTTTGGCAATCATCATGTAACGCGATAACTTATCTATATCTGGCCATGGGAGTTGGGGGCGAATTGAGAGCCAAAACTTTGTGGCTTATATATTGCGGTCGTTTTTAGCCTATCTGAATAGCACCCCCACCCCCAGAAGAGGATTATTGGTAGATCCAAAATGATAGATGTGTGACAGAAAATTGACGTTTCCGCAGTTATTCTTTAAAAGTTTTGCTCTATTGGCGTAGAAGAGTCCAAAACTATTTTGTATATATATTCTCGGATTCATTGAGCAGTTTTTGAAAGAGAATTTCCTATATCAATATAAATTTAAATCGGTTGAATAATGCCTTCTTGGAATACGACGTAACAAATGGCCATCTTGGATTTCTTTACAATTGGCGGCAGAGATTGCAAAGAAATAAAACGTGTGGCAAGTTTCAGCTATACAGCTCATCCATAACAGAAATATGTAGGCGGGCAGAATATAAAATAAATTTATAGAATATACAAGCATCCACATGATAGGCAGACTTACAGACAGACTCACTCTCAAGGATACCAGATGAAGTACAAAGACGTCACTTGTCTGCAACAATTTTCTGCAGATGCTTCGCGTCCTTCATTCTGCTCTGGTTTCTCGCATTTGGGAATTAAAGGGGGACAGTCATCATGTTTAAGGTAGGAGCTGCACAGATCGAGTAAATGTACCTTGCTTATTAAGAGTAAATATATCTTGCTTGGTGTAACAAGTGGTTGTAGAATGACCGGTTGTTTCATCAGTGTCAGTGATCGAGGGATACTTACCGACTGAGAGAACCGTGGGAGTTGCCACAGTGGCGCAGGATCGACAGGGTTCTGGTATGTCCTTAACAGCGATGCCCTGGTCTCATACACAGCACTGTTAGTTTTCTACAGATACATAAACGACAAAATATTTCAGTCAATATCAACAAATAACTAAAATGCATGAAAAAATTGTTGCCAGAATGTGTCGCTGTTGCTTCAACAGTGGTCTTTTATCTCAATTTATATCAAATTTGGCCCTTTAAGTTCTGAAGTACCAACTTTTATTCTCAATATCCGCAACAATAAACAGAATAACCTGTAACATGCATTCCAAAAGAAGAAACAATAACTGTTGTCACCAACTTGTCTGTCATGGCAGCCATAGATTGAAAATTTGCCCTTAACCTACCCATCATGCAGACAAAGTTTGAAGACGATTGGCCAAGTCTCTCTAAGTTTACATCTTGTAGCAAAGAATCGATATGTAATTGTAGTTATGGCTGATTTCGAATTGAACAGGCCAAATCAAACAAGAAACACCCTCAAAGTCTCTCTTTTTCAAATGTACAATACTGACGACAGAGTGTGCCATATGGCGTAACATAGAGGCAATGTCGATGTAATGGATATGCAATTTGCTCATTTCAAGTACTGATGTTCGGTGAAACATATTGCGGTTTGGTGGTGAATTGTCGTGAATTTGTGGTTTATTTCGAGTTGTGTTTACTGTTTAGAGCAAACGACATAATAAGGCGTGAAAAGTGAGCGCGAGCAACTCGAAAATAATTATCACAATGATAGACGGTGATCGCTGTATGACAAGCCGGGGTAGAGTAAATTACGTGGATGTCTCAATATCGAATTAACCGTCGCCAGTTGACATACACGAAGAATAACACGAAAACCAATCAATATCTTTTATAGGCAAATACGACAACATATGGCTGTACTTTCTGTTTCTACCTGCGCGTATACAACCTCCACACAATCGTTATTATCTCCACAGGGAACTCATCTATTTCTCATAAATTAGCCATCGTTGAGTTTTTCTCCTCGTTAGGGGAATACCATGAATACGCAGAGGCATGAATCCAGATGCTTTTAATCACACTGAAATCATCCCCGTGGATCAACTGAGAGCCGCAATTCTGTACCGGTTTAATGACGCCGGTGGTTCACAGGTACAGCTTATATAAAGCGCTATAAATACACAGCGTTGACGGTGTCGTGGAAGACTAAAACTTCTCCCCTTGACTCTCAAAATGTTGTTGAGTGCACTCATTGGCAGCTTATCGCCGCGCAAAGCACCTTAGAGGGCGCGCGTCAATCACCAGAATTACCGAAAACACGTGCGCGAGCTCTGTCCGGCACAGGCCAAGGTGAAACAGCGCCTCGAGCTCACGAGCAGGTATCGCAACGGCGCATGTCGGACAATACTCGACAGACGGTCCGTGCTAATTAGAGCCGACAAGGTGCTGCTATCTTCTAAATCTACCCAAATGAAACTTTCAGATTTGTTTATCAGATATGGCTGATCGCTTGTACTCATTTTCTCACGAAGTTGACTCGGACGTAGTTTGCAAATTGTGACAAACTGTATATCGTTTCCAGGTGTTGTACATTTTCAAATGCACGCGGTGTGTCCACAAACCAAACAGATGGGCATATTGAATGGTGAAAAACATATCCGCAGTGACAACCAATTCGAATTCTATAGAAAGGGACAAGTGAAAACTTGATCCTTACACAATACATTGGCGACGAGAACAAAGATTCTCGTCACAGCACCATAAGGAACTGTCAATGAATTCAGTTATTAGGCGATTTGCTTTACAATCTTAGAAATCTTGGTTCTTTTTTATTTTCGATTTTACAAAGAACCAATGTGTTCTTTGTATGCTACACCGGTGGAACAAAATCAAATATGAAATTTTTCTACCGTTCGAATTCCAGAAAACTTCTGCTGTCAGGCTCCCACGAATATGACAACCACTTTGGATTGTGGAGCAAGTCCTTAGGACCAATCTCTTGGTCCAATCGGAACGAAAGACGTAAAGGAGTTCGAATCGATGGCGCACGAGTTGTTTTTTTTTTTTGTCTTCTTTTTTGCTCCGAGCATAATCTCACTTTCGCAATTCTATACGCAAACTTCAATACTGATGTAATGGTTTCACTTTCACTTTATGACTGGTATCAGGAATACAATTCTTACCTTGGACTGAATGTGTTTTTGACGTTTTTGTAACTCCATCGATCTTCTCGACTGCAACCAACGGTCCTGATATTTGTGTTCCAACAGGTCGAAAATGGGTGTCGACGGTCTGGAAAAGAAACCACAATAATGTAATTTTTCCATAAATTTAAGTATAGGCTCGGTTAACTACATGCACAACAGTCAGAACCCCATCACATGTCAAATGATTTTTTTAAACATTGTGTCTTTTGAGCTATACTAGACCGGTGAATCATGAGCACGACCTTATATTTCATTATATGCAAGAACTTCAGGAAAAGTAATATTTTGAAAGGCATTGTGCTAACGCAACTTGGCTGGGTGGTGATCAGTTGGTTCATCGCGATATGACTGAACTAATGTTGAAAGACGTTAAATCCTATTCACTCACTCACTCTCTCCCGTTTAATTCGGGACATACGAATGGTTGACGTCCATTCTTTCACTGGTATACTTATTGAAGCGAAAATTGTTTTCATTTATTTTATCTTATATTTGTTAATTGCGAGGGTAGAATTGCGAATTTGATGCGGTTTGGGGGGGGGGGGGCGGCGGCGGATTACAGAGTGTCGGACGACACAAAGTACGGCCACCCGTATTCCAAAATAATCAGCACCAGAATTCAGGAGAAACCCGTGTGTAACGAAGAAGTCTTTTTAACAATCTTAAAATTAGTACTACTGGTTTGTCAACCCTGAAGATCGGAGAAAAGAAAAAAGATATGGAAAATTGCTAGTAAACACGGCAGTTATGCTGTAGATTTATTGGAATTATCGCCCCGGTCATCAGTGAAACACGGCCCAGAGAATCCCTCCGCTCCAGTCTAGATGGGCCAGGCGATATCGCTTAACACCCCTATAATCAAAACCTTGTCGTCTAGACTGGTTAGATTTAGCATGAAAAGCGGTGTCTGTGAAGAAAAAAAGGATTGTCAAATTAGCTCCTTATCAACCTTAACACACTAATTTTTTGTCCTCAAATTTAAGGTTTCCTAAATTTAGGGGGAAAATACAAGAAGCGCTGTAATTGTCGAAGTTACAGTCATTAGGATATTCGACCCTCCAGAGAAGATTTTACCGTGCTACAATTACTAAGCCCCCAAAGAGGAATGACCTGGGCAATCAAAGTCCCACATCGCCATCTCGGAATATTTGTCATACCATATATTTGTCTAAGACTTTATGAAATATTTTATTGAGTATGTTTCCACACGCTAGGTCGTTCCTATACCTGATCACGAAGAATTGTCTTTTTAGTCGATCCAGGTCACTCTATTGTCGTCACTTCATGGAACAGTTAAACTATGATTGAATGAATCTCAAAACTACGGGGTACCTGCATGCCTGCTTCAAATTCTATTGTCGTCACTTCGTGGAGCAGTTAAACTATGATTGAATGAATCTCAAAACTACGGGGTACCTGCATGCATGCTTCAAATTCTTCGTATTTGTCAAGAGGAATCATGATATAAATGCAAAAGTTAACATGGTCTGAGAACTGGTTAATTCCGGAATCCTGTGCTACCCATGTACCACGATCACTCTATTATTCAGTTTTAGATTAACGCCAAACAAATTATTATTCAATTGGCCTATACCATTTTTAGTATGCTAATTGATCAGATTTAGCCCAGGAAGGAATACCAAAGCCTGGTGTCATATAGCTGGCTTAATGCTATATTGTGTACCAGACAAGGAATTTCCTGCCCGCTGTACAAGTGTTCTTGGAAATGGCGATGAAGTTGAACTGAAACTGGAGCATGTGATATGAACGGTTGAGAAAAATATTGAAGAAAGAGAACATAATGCGTCAACGAGGAAAGCCATGTTGTTTCAACATTTAGACCATTGAAAACATGATAGACCCTCTTTAATTTCGTACATATTTCCCTACACAGATTCTAAATCTATGGAATACATCTCTCATGTCACGCTGAGTTGGGTGCTAACAAGACCCATCGGTCGCTTTCAGGATTCCGGAAAAGAACGATGAGTCCCGAACGAAGCCGCTCTATTTACGGTCACCACATTTGAATACCTCTGACCCTTTTCTTATGTCCTCACAGCCGTGGGCGAAAGTATTTTGATTTAACTTACTATAGTAACTGCTGTTTCCGTTCTCTTTAGTTCTTTAGCAGCTCCTGGTCGGTATTCTTATTGATCATCATGGCACAAAAGTATAGCTCGGAGCAATATGAATCGAGTTGTGAGCATGATCAGTGGTCCTATAGTGTAGCCTAAACGTTATATTTTTAATGCTGTTTACAGAGCAAGAAACCCCCAGGATATCTTCAGTAAAGAACAATTACACACATAATGAAAAATTCAGTATCAAATCCGGTGAAGCAAAGGCAACTATCAGTCTTTGTACATACGTTTAATGCGTTGAATAATGAATTGTATTTAACAATCGGCGGACGACCAACGTCCTTGTTTCTTTCATCTAACTCTTGCGGCGTCCTGAAATTTTTACTGGGCGGAAATACGGCTATAAGCTACTGATACAAATCAAAGGAATCCGTGCTTCAGGGACTCGCCAGATCGTATTATAAGCATATTTTGTAATTAACCTTTGCACGGATAAAAGCTCGAGACCAGGTCTCTGGAGCAATGGTATTTAGAGCGCGCCCTGCATTATTGACGGCCCTAAATGTCGAGTTTGTCAGCCGTAGGTTTTCTTAAGAACTTATCCTTTAAATCTTTTATTCCAGTATGGTGCTCCGATGGCCGTCCGTTTTCCTGTTTTGAAAGTTAAACGAGCCCTCAGAGGCCGTTTCGCCCGAGTCAAAAAGCATCTAATTGACCGGCGAGCATAAGTTGCCTGTCGCACTGCCTCTCGCCGCGCCCGGAAATACTTCGCGGGGTCTCCGGAGGGGAACCCAGGTCCCTGAAGAGTCTCACCGGCTTTCTGCCATCAGCTTTTAACGGCGTCTCAGTGGAGCGGGGTCGATTTCTTTCCAACACTCCTGTGGGTTTTCGGCTATTTTTCACTCGCCGATGCTTGAGCAACGTGAGTGCTCTTTTCGCCAGTGGACAGGTTTCTGTACTGTATCGCCATCACCATGATCCTTCAGACGATTGCCTACTCTCTGCTTTAAAGGTCCATTTCCCGAAAACCACATTTTACCAAAAGCTTTTGAAGACAAGGGAACTGATAAGAGCCTGCAAAGAGGGGATTGAGAACTCGTTCCCTCCTTAAGATATTTCCTTGATCCTTTTCGTGATTGTTTTTCTTTATTTTTTTTTTTTGCTTTCTTCGTCATTGTTAGAAGTCTCACAGAGCTACCAAATTACCAATGGTGTTAATAAGCACTGACAAGGGCTAAAGCATAAGTTCTTTATCAAAACAAATTATTTTCGGCAATATGATCATCCTTATCAAAATTATGATCAATTTTTTTAATTTTTAATCGAAAGTTGGAACAAAACTATACAATAGGGAAACTTTAGGACTAGGTCCATTATACTGATGACTAAATTAATTATCACTACAGCTACACGTGAGTATCGTTATTAACAAATCCTGTCGCTATATAGCTGAAATATTGCTGAACGCGACATTCAACCTTAATTTTCTCTCTCTCTCCTGACGTTGATTACTGTTTAAATAACGACAACGTTTTCTGAACAGAAAAAAAAAGAAAAAAATGAGGGGGAAAAAACGCAAATTTCGCGCAAGTTGAAGGTCATCCGATAAGCAATTTTAAGCAATGTTAGAGGAATCACCCCTGTTTCTCTGTATATAATTAATTATGAATAAAATGTTTAAAGCCGAACGAAAGGCATGTCACTGACCGTCAAAAGTCATCGCCTCGACAAGACAATCAAATATGAATTGAGAAGAGCAATATTTTGCAATATGCCGATGATCATCGATGTTATATGGAGTTTGTCCTACACTATACCGTATCCTACAATTATATCCTACACTATACCGTATCCTACAATTATATCTATTGCATTTCATGTCACTCCTCTTATCTCCCAAATCACCCTTCTAAATACTGTCCTGATAATATATCACTATAGCGGCCTATAAACAATGCAAGGAGCGTGTTTCAGCACAAACGGCGAAAGTATATTTCGATCTGCCCAAGACAACACAAGGGAGAAAACTCTAGAAGTAAATCATTCCGGACAAAATCACAACGAAACAGACTGCGTGGTGAGAATGTCTCAGCAGGTATTAAATCATCTCCTTACAACAAACGAATTTCTATGTTCACACTTCCTCTGAGGGATGACGTCACCGTACACACAATCGGTATGTAGATTCTGGTTGGTTCGTAGATGCAATTTACAGTTCGGATTTTGATAACTTTAGGCTGTCAAATCTATCAAGGTGAGTTCAAGTGTGAACGTAAAAATTGATCGGTGCGAGAAAATTAAATTGTTTGGTGGAGAATGAAAAGTATATTTGAAACAGAAGCGGCAATGTAGTCAAGAAGTGAATAAAGCTTCTTTTTTTTTAATATCTCACAGTAGCCGAGTTGTTCTCGTGTTAAAAAATTATGGGAATAGTGAATCGTATATTCCATACGTGTAAACAATTTAGACAACTTGAAGCGAGTTTGCGATACATGCACAAAATTCAAACTTCCGAACTTTCCCTTTGAAACCAATATGTTTGCCATAATTTCTTTTAAAAAAACGGGGTTTCAATTAGTTCATGACCATTGAAAATACGTGATAATTTAAATTTATATTCACTTCTTCGTAGGATATTTGTCTTGATTCTCCTGTCACAAAAGCTTTTAACCAACGCCGAGTTTAAATCCGATTCATGTTTAGCGGAAATTAAGGATTTACCCTTTGAGATAAACTTGCAGTGCCACGTCAAAAAACTCGATGCTGAATGGATTTAAGCTGCACACCAGTCATTCGAAACGTACCTTAAACATTTGCTACTTATTCAAATCAATTCTTCTTTTTCTCTCTGATGGAATAACAAACGTTACCTCTATATCAAACAAATCCAATCATTTATTTTTCGACAGGTGGCAGGTTGGACTGACGGTTGACGGAATGCTTGTGAACGTGGTCATGAGAACCCGCGACAAAATGACACGCTTGACGGATAGCTGTCTGCTACAAGCTGAATAATTTGAAAATTTCAAGTATATTTTAGTGTAACAGTTGCGCAGAATTTCTCTTCTTAAATTCGTCACGAATAGCTTTCTTTTCTCTTGCCACAGTCGTTTACTTCAAGGGATTATTACACAAAATAACTGTGCTTTGCTTTCAATCTCTGACAGATTTCTACACATGAATTGTGATAAAACAGCTAGCGAATGTCCAGAACAACTGAGAACTAACTACATACTTACGTTTAACATCAAAATCTGAAGATTAAAAAACCTGTCGACTTTTGCCATTCTCTTAGGTACATCGGGTGTGAGAGAGGCTCTAAACAAACTGTATTAAAACCTGGCGCTCCAGTAACATCATTATATCTGACAGAATGTGCCTCAGGCCCAATCTTTCACAGCAAGACGAAAAACATTTCAGCCATTTCATTTTAGAAACTGTCATGGATCTGTTCAACCAGAATTAAAGACGCAAATCTCAGGAACAAAAAACTTCTCCAGTGATCCTGCTGTCGGTAGCTGGCGAGGTTAAATGCATTAAGTTTCCATCAACCACAACACCCGATAATCGACTCCCTGTAAACCTTCACTGCTGCATGTGCAATTTAGGTGGTAAGAGTTATTCCCCCTGATTGTGACAAACTTGCAGTATGGCATATTTCTCCTCAGTTTACTCAGTGCCCAGAAGGGGAATCCATAATCAATTAGTAAATTTCCGAAAACAGTAGCAGGCTTGTGATTATCAGATGGTATTAGGGGAGTACAGCAGATTCTCAGTAGTATGACAGTTCTCCACTTTTTCACTTCCTTTCCGTTCAATCGTTTTTGTAGCGATGGTGTTTTTTAACTACGCACTATGACATTCCGCAATCAACCAGGACCTCACAGATTGGGTATGCATAGTTTTTGCCAATGTCCCTAATATTTTCCCATTCTTGAATCATATTTCAATCCAAGCGATTGGGTTCATGAAACAATTTCCAGGTTCTTTCAAAAACTGATGGGCTTTTTTGCTTCATTAATTATTATTTGGTGTGAATTGGTGAATACAAATTGGCAATACAAACAACAAGAAATATCCTCAAAATAAAATTGATAGCTGACGGAGTTGAACAGGGAGTGTACAAAATGCATATTATACAATATAAGCATTCTTTGAAGTATTTAATTGCGCATGAATAGTTGTTGTTAGAGCAGATTTTTCAGGTGTAAACACTTTTGCTTTAAATCTGAAAAGTTTCATTGGATAGAGTACATGTAACTGGCCCAAGTACATGTAAACAAAAAAGTTCAGCCTGCCTTTATCATCCGTGTTTGGTCCAGACGTGTCAGGTCGCTAGAGCTTATATGTAGGTGCATCGGGTGACCCTGGTACATATTGTTCTCACTGGAAATTGCCTTGAACTATGTTTTAGAAATTTGCCATGTTCTCTCTGGGAAAGAGATTTTTCTTAAACAAAAGAGATATTCTTCCCTTATTAACTGAATTTACACCTTGAATCATCTCATGTAAGTCGTTTGTGGCTGCTCAGCTTGAATAAAAGCCGGAGTACAGTGGGGTGATCACCAGAAGTACCTGTATGTTCTAAGTCTACAATACTGAGAGTGCAAAATGGACCATAAACTCCAACCTCAATGTTGAGGTGATCTGGCAGACAGGAATTTATAACTTTAATACCCAGTTCCCATGTGACGAACCTTAAATAAGGAGCTTCTATCTAACCTCTGTCCATACTAAATAGTCACACATTCAGTGAACTTGGCATGGTTTTTGGGGTTGTTTTTTTTCTGTAGGAGAAATTTATTTCATATAATTCCATTGGTTTAAGTTCGTCTTTTGTCAGTCATTACATAAAGTACTCTACCTGGATATGAAACTCCAGGCAATAGACAGGACAACAGAAACAAAGCCCATAGAATGGAAAAGTGTGGAGACAATGAGAGCGCATATGAACTCCATCAAAAAATATTCCACTAGATGAATAGGTCACCATATCAGAGGGGATGAATTGAAAATAGTAATCTCGACTCAGCCTACCAATTTGCCCTATAATTTCCAAATAGTTGACATACAATTTGAAGTTTATACCATCCAAATTGTGACCAGACTAGAAGGTATTTATAGAACAGATCATATGAGAATACCTGTTTGACTTGAAAGAAAAAATGTAATACTGAAAATCTGAGCATATTCACCTGGTAGAAATACCGAAGACCATTGTTGGTGGTAGTCTCCGCGTTTTGGTTTTCTGTTTATTGTCATCGGAAACTTTCCTTCGTACATCGTGTGTCGCTCTGAACATGTAGTTTTCTGGGGCAGATATGAGTCCATTCTGTACGGCAGCTGTATTCAGGGCCATGAAATCTCTTTCTGCTTTTTTCTCTTTACGGTGAAACGGTAATGTGGTCGAACGATTTCCACACCAACCTGTTAATGCTGTCATGGTAAAACAAAACAAAATGAACTAAAACAGAAATTTAAATATAATAAAATATTTATATAATCTTGATTAATTACTTGCTGGATAATATTGCTGGATAAACTAAAGGGAGATCACTAGCACTCAGTGAGAAAATCTTTCCTGATAGATTTACAATCATAGTTAAAGGGAGATAACTCACAGGTCAATTTGAAGAAATTTTTTTTTTTATAAAATAAAGAAAAATCTTGAGAACTTTTGCCAAAACTGACTGAATTCAAGTTGACACCCACTCTATACACTAGGAATGATATATGGGTTTATCTGTATGAAAAGATTTTAAAAAACCCAATTGTTTTGATTCAAAATATACCAGTTAAAATTTACTTGAAAATATGTTGGAAGCGACTAGCAATAATAATTTCACTAAATATGAGAACACGTTATATACCTTCTGGAGCTCCACCGTCACGCTCTAAATTTGGCCGTCCAAATGTACAGTTGTCTCCTGGGAAGGAGTAGACGTAACCACGTCGTCGTGGGCGTCCAAGCTCTGGCTGCAAGTCAAAAATGTGAAGAGAGGTAAAATGTCATGGAAAGTAAACAATTTATTATTTAAATAATTACTATGTGCTAAAAAGGTCAAGCATACAAGTGCTAGGTAAACACAGTATTGTGACTGTGTCTCAAGCTGCCGGAAAACATGCTGTGCGTGATTAAGGCCGCCTGTGTTTGAACCTATGTTTCAGGTCAGCTGCTGATGAAAATTCAATAAAGGAGGGAGGTCAACACAACAAAAATCATAAACTCAACACGAAATAAATGAGGGACAAATAAATGGGATATATTCCTTCGCCTCCACCCCGATGTCCATCATGGTGGCTGACTTATGCTGAATGTATTAAAGTAAGCGCATATGCAAAACCGCGACTGAGAACACACTCGGATAAGCAATACCATTTTCAATTGTGAAATCCGTATATTTCTTCTGTTCCGATGTTTATATTTACTTGCACTAAATATTAAAAGATATTATTGAAAGACAATAAATTGTTTACAGAATCTCTGCCCGACTAACTTGTTTAATTCTCCAAAACATACGCGGTACTTTTCCACCGCATCGACGAATCCGACATTTATATCAATTCTCTGGACAGTGACCTCACCATTGTGTGAGTTGAGAACCATATAGCTCCACAATATTACGTGATTGAACTGGGTTCCTTATATTTACCATGCTGATGAAGCATGATTTGCGTTACAGTTGACGAAATAAAGATCGGTGGTGTTTTACCAAAAATGTAATGTGGAAGATGCGAAAGTTTTACACCTTTGGTTAGTAAATTCCCCAGAAAACTGCCTAATAACCGTTGACAAGTTTGAAATATAGAGGATAGTTCAGAAAAAATCAATGCGCATGTTATACCATACACACGTAATATCAGTAAATTCAATGCGGGCGGCTGATCCGAAACAGGTACCAACACAGCTGATCTAATGAAGAATAGTGGTGAATAGAGTTGTAGGGGATGGGTGGTTGTCCGAAAAGAAAGTGTTTATTACCAAATATATGGACGATTCCCGTCAGCCGCCCGCATGTCATTTTACCTACTGCCTGTTGTTGTTTTTTCTCATTATTTTCAATTATTCCCATTATTTGCTGTTTTTCGTACCTTGATGAACTTTTCAAGCGCAACATTTAAATCAGTAAACTCAATTTGCTCACGAAGCTCACATCAAAGCTGACGATCGAACTGGCAAGATCGGTGAAAATAATATGCTCACCGGGAAAGTCCCATCAATAAATCAATCAATGAGGTAACTCATTTGTTAAAACATTCCCAAACACGGCGGCCATTAGTTCAACAAGCTGAACCCTGCGGACATTTAATTTTGTGATATTGACAATGCAGGGTTCAGCCGTTGAACCGAAATTTCCTATCGCAAAATTTTCGCCTCCCGATCTGGGTAACAGCGGGTGGATTTGCGCTCATAAAAAAGCAATAATACCTACCGCTTTGTGCTCGTTTGGATAGAATGCGTATTTGCCTACTTCTCTGGCCATTTATTTTCGCTGTCCAGCTCCTTTCATTTCCATAAACGACAAAAGAAAAAAATATTATCGCGGACGATCTTCCAAACACGAAATCTGCCGCCATTTTCGAACACTGTCACGTGAGGTTATTCTAAATTCAGGATTACAAGAGTCGGAAAAACTGAATCCGCTCAGTCGACCCAGTCGCTTAGGGAGATGAAAAATCCCATGAATTACCTTTCTCAGTATGTGCCTTCCATTATGCTTGATATCGATAGTTACAATTTTACATTTAAATGCAGATAATGTGACAGCCTTATGAATGAGCCGTTTCCGACCTTCCTGTGTACAATCCCGAATTTACAAATTAGTCTCGTGCCACCATAGTGACATTTCAAAATGGCGGCGGATTTCGTTTTTGGAAGATCGTCCGCGATGATATGAAAGAAGCTGGACAGAGAAAATAAATGGCCAGGGAAGTAGGCAAATACGTATTCTATCCAAACGAGCACAAAGCGGTAGGTATTATCGTTTTTTTATGAGCGCAAATCCACCCGCTGTTACCCAGGTCGGGAGGCGAAAATTTTGCGATAGGAAATTTCGGTTCAACGGCTGAACCCTGCATTGTCAATATCACAAAATTAAATGTCAGCAGGGTTCAGCTTGTTCAACTAGGCGGCCATATGATGACAACAACAATGATGAAAACTCGAATTTATTTCAAATATTGAGTAATGAAAACTGATCCGCCCACATCACTTTTGAAAAAAAACAGTGACAGGAAACAAGGAATCAAATGTCATTAGCCTTAACAAAACAACAATTAATGATCACAAAGTAAATTAGACACCTTCAGCCGATGTTTGCGACCTAGGAAACAGATCTGCTTGCTACATGCGGTCGTATATGTCAGTTCTATAGCGTTGAGGTATGCGACTTAGCTACCCGGTGCAAGATAACTGAAAAATAACAGCCGATTTTAACATGATGATGTTGTTGTTGTTGTAAATACTTACGTTCAGCAACAGTTCATTTGTAAGCATAGATTCCCTGTGTGCGCCCAAATCTCCAGTTTTTGTGTGAGTGTACGGACTCAAGTAATCGGTGGCCATGGTGTTGACGATTGGAGATGATCAGATGGACTCGTTGTGTCGTATGTTATTCTCTTTCACCTCTGAAGCGTGCAATGTCAAATCAGTTGTTGATATTGAACGGAACAATGGCGGCGTAATCCCCTTGGCAACCCCCAGTAACGGGACACAGCGCCATCTCACTGACCACGGGTGATAACCCACCACAGCACAGGTCCGGATACGCCCAGCAAGCGACACTTATTGTTAGCTGGGACGTATAGTAAAAGTTGTTAGTTAACGCATTTGTTCCAGTGATTACCAGTCAAACACCTTTGACGTTTAGGTTTCATTTACTCGCTCTTGATATGTGGCGGTTGCATATATATCTGTGTCTACTATGCTGTTGAACAAGGCCCCAATATCCATTCTGCAACCAAGAATAATAGCCAAAATGTTTATCAACCGGTTAGAAATATAAGAAAATGGTTGGAAAATTGAGTTTTATGGAAGAACATGTAAACAATACTTAATGTCATTTAAGAATAAACTGATGTCCTATTATTTTTCAACGGTTCTGTGCTTCACTAATAAAGTTATCCTAGTTGGATTTTTAGAATAACGACCCAAGGTTCAAGGTTCAAGGTTCTTTATTTGCTGATCACAGCGCCCGTTATCGAGCAGATATACAATCAAGCGAAGATAATTAAGTATATATACATATAGAATAACCTAGTTGATTAGAAATAATTTGATTTGCGGAAAAATAGCAGTCGTGATACAAGGAACAATAATGCCAGGAGCAGCGATTTCGCTGGCATTTTACAATAAATTATGATCTTACTGACTAGTATCTGTGTGTAACGCTAAAAACGTATATTAGCTAACATCTGTTATTCCTGTACCAGCAACACATTTGTCATATTTAGATGCCGAACCATCAATCATATTACTACGTGCGCTCATACAATCATGAACAAACTTACCTAAACTTTTCACAATAATTGGATCCTCGCACGATAAGAGCCAAATAAATTTGTTTGAAATATCGAGTTGAGAAAAGTTAGCATTCATGCTATCACATTTAAATAGAAATATGTCCCGAAAATTATCATATTTATTACATTCCATTAAAAAATGGAATTCATCTTCAACCGTACCAGCATTGCAAAGAGTACATAAACGCTTATCTGCTGGTACTTTGGCAAATCTACCTTTCTCAATCTGAAGGTCATGGCTACTTGTTCGTAGCTTACATAAGTCACTGCGATGATCTCGATTCAGAATAGATAAGTAAGGTTCCAACACAAAATTTAGCTTGAAGGTTCTATATGTTCTGAGTTTGTTACCATACGCTACGTTGGGACGGTCGGTAAACAGTTGTTCATTCCACCAATTACAAAATACAGAAGAGAAACTTCTTGCAGCTTTGGAAACTAAGCTACCAACAGATCAACTTTTTTTCTGTTCGTATAAATGACTTAGATTTAAGAATGACAATATACCTTTAATACCCGTTATCCAGGTCTTTTTCCCTTGGGTGTCCAATTTGATAGAAAAATCAAAAGCTTTCTTTAATAACGTATCATCAGGCATTTCAAATAAGCGACGCCAATATTTAAGCATTGAACAAATACAATCAATTAGCATAGGACGTCGATCGAGTTCACCTAACACAGCACAATTTGTACATTTGGAGTTGACCCCCAGAATGTATTTACAGTACTTCAAGTTAAGTCTTTCAAGTGGTTCATTCTTAATATAGTTATCTAAAAATGATTTTTTACTCAATTTTGTGACAATGGATGATCCCCATATTTCTGAACAGTAGAGTAAAATAGGCTTAATAGTATGATCAAATATATGCAAAGAAGTGGAGATTCCAGGAGGGTTACATGAAAAACATTTTCGAATTTTGAAGAATGCCTTAGATGCCTTGACATTCAGTTGAACTTTGGCCAATTTCCACGTTCCAGATGGGTTAAATGTAATTCCTAAATATGTGTACGACTGTACTGTTTCTATTTGGGTTAAATATCATACATTTAGTTTTAGCCATGATAGATAGTTCCAATCTAGGGGGAGGTAACTCTGGGTCACTATAGTTCCGGCAAAGGGCCCCTGGGCATGTATTCTTCCGCGGTGATGCGGTCTGGCGGTGATGCGGTCGCTGGAAAAAGCTTCCGCGGAGAAAAAGTAGTCCCCAGACTTCAAATACGCTGCATGGTCCGATTGGGTCGAGTGAGGTATTGTGGCGAAAATTCGCCAGTATTATGTTTAAAATCTATGTTTGGATAAAGCGCCCACATTCTTGAGCCTCGACTTCAGCGCCAAAACATAAACATTAGACCGTCGAGAGCCTCACGCATACATCGTCTGTGTGATGAAATTTGGCCTGTTGAAAACTTTACCCCCAGAGTCGGAAATCCGTGAGTTTCATCTCTTTCACGTAATTTCATGCAAATTCCTACTTATCTATGTTTGCACAATAGATTCAAGTTTATTATGGCGAAGTGTCAGCTCATAATACGTAGTGATTTAAGCGCTATAGATTTTAGAAGTTTATCCAAATTCATGACAACCTGATTTGCCGCTAGTTTTTACTGCATGCATGTGTTGTTGTAGATGGAGAAAACCATCCATGAATTGATGTGATATCTGACGGTCGTAATTCATGGATGGAGCGCCAAGTCATAGTAAAACACCGAGTAGAAATCCAGCCCCCGACGCCTGACGATGGGGATGGTATTTACGCTAAAATACGGCGAAAGCATCCAAGTTTAGCAACTTACTATCTCCTCAGATCATTATCCTATCCATAAACACCGTTTATTTGGGTATTCGGCTCTGTTTTGTTGAGATAGCAGCATAAATCCACACCTACTGTGCCGTTTTCTTCCATCCGCCTCTGTTCACTCCAAAGTTAGGCCATCAAGCATGCGCACACGATACACTTCACGTCATAGTCACGTGACTCTCATTTGGCGACCCGTCGTCATCCGCGCACTTTCTCCACACGTGGTATTGTAGCTGACAGGCGCGATAGAATAATGGCGAGCAAGCCGTTTTCACAATCTGACATTGTTGACATATTCACAAGACTAAAACAGACATTACCCTTGCAATATGATTTGAAACGGGAGCAAATCGATGTCATTTGCAATGTTTTAAACGGTCATCACGCATTCGCAGTGTTGCCTACGGGCTACGGGAAGAGTAGTTGTTTCTTTCTTCCACCGTTGTTGCTGGATCTTGTAAGTTCGTAGTTGTAAACATAACTTATTATACCCCCGCAACGAAGTTAGGGGGGTATAATGGAATCAGCTTGTCCGTCCGTCCGTCTGTCCGTCTGTCTGTAGACACAATTTTGTCCGGACTACTCCTCCCAAGATTTTGCTTTTATTGCAATGAAATTTACTTTACAAATGTGTTACCTATGATATGAAGATATGCATGTCCTACCTACAAGGCGATATTGTAATTGGTGCTGCCCGTTTTTTACCCACGTACCCCTGTGAGTCGCACCGTTTCACCAAATCTACTTCTGCAGCGGTGGCCTCCCTTCTCCTACTAACTACCCGACCGAGCAAGTTGAAACACATGGAACATATCAATTGTTTCTCTTTCTCCGGGGTGAAGGCTTTGATATTAAGAAATTCTGCTGTCAGTGCTTCATTCACGGTTAAATCGGACCCCCTTAATGTTGAGGTTACCGGATGCCTGCTATATCCATGGTCAAACTTACGAATGAATTCCTGGTTGCAGTTAATACAGCTCATTATCACCTCTCGGGCGCAATCCAAGGGATATTTATTACACAATACCTGGAATAACTATCAAGAATTGTTTTAAAATGCAGGATTATTCTCACGCGTGTAATCAGTTAGCCGCTTCTGCCATGATTCGAGCGCGCCTGTCAGCTAGAAACACCCTACCACGTGTGGAGAAAGTGCGCGGATGACGACGGGTCGCCAAATGAGAGTCACCATGACTATGACGTGAAGTGTATCGTGTGCGCATGCTTGATGGCCTAACTTTGGAGTGAACAGAGGCGGATGGAAGAAAACGGTACAGTAGGTGTGGATTTATGCTGCTATCTCAACAAAACAGAGCCGAATACCCAAATAAACGGTGTTTATGGATAGGATAATGATCTGAGGAGATAGTAAGTTGCTAAACTTGGATGCTTTCGCCGTGTTTTAGCGTAAATACCATCCCCATCGTCAGGCGTCGGGGGCTGGATTTCTACTCGGTGTTTTACTATGACTTGGCGCTCCATCCATGAATTACGACCGTCAGATATCACATCAATTCATGGATGGTTTTCTCCATCTAGTGTTGTTGTTGTCAAGTTATAGATTTTCGATCAGAAACTATGTTTGTCGGACGAGTTAGCGTCTGAGACATTATAACTTGGAAATTGATAGTAATACGCTTACCATGCGGTTAGGAATCGTTCAGATAGCATCTCCATTCTTCCGTTTTATCGCACTGAACACCGGTATGTTTTCGTAGCGAACACGCTGTTTGATGATGGAGCGGGAACTTGGCGGGGAAGTTTGACAGTGTTTCCCGACCTCGTTTAATAAATTAGCGACGGGCGAAGTTGTATTTAAACACACGATACAAACTTTAGATCTTTGGGTATATTTCTCACATAAGTTCAGTTAGAAACATGAAATAATTATATGGAAATTATTTAGTTATAAAATTGTATGGGGTATGGAAATATTTCCCCATTTAATATTTTCAGCCATTCCGTGTACAATTGTGATTGACAGTAGTCAAAACTTCGTCTCTCGGCCAATCAGATCGTCTCATTTCGTGTAGTATTTTAGGCTCCGCCTACTTTGTCAGAAATCTATAAATACAGCCGTTTTCGCACAGAACACTCGGTGATGCTCTCAGAGCCGGACATACAAGTTCTCTCCGACAGCTAAAATAAAACCGTAGTTGCTATCGTACAAAACAACCAAGTTGAAGGATAGAAGTTTATAGTATTCAACCTATATAATAGCAAGATTTCCCGCTGAATTATCACTGCAAGAAGAGCTGTACACCACACGGTATGTATCCAAACAGATCTCTACCAGTGCAAACGATCTCTACCATTAATGAAATTATCTCTACCGGTGCGTGAAGCGAGAAATTTTTAGACGTTCGAGAGAAGCATGCCCGGCCAAGGAAAAATAATCAGCCAAGCACCGAAAAGGTCTGTAAACCACAGAGCACAGCGTACCCATATGAGTATCTAGATTTATAGCAAATGCAAGCTAAAGCTTGATGTCTTTTTGTTATTTTTTTATTTGGGACACAGTATTGCTATGCCGATTAGGAAAATCGATTCCATCTTCAAAGAATGGTCTATTTTAGGGCATATCTGACTGTACACCAGCTGTGTTTGTCCCTTTAATTATGGCTTATTGTCCAAGTAACTAAAATAATTAAGCCTCAAAGTCGTCCTATTTGATTGGGAGAAGAATTTCAATCAAAATCACTATCCATTGTACAACGATCTCTACCATGAGTTTGTGATATGCATGTTTTTCTGTGCTGAAGTTGACAACGATCTCTATCAGCGCTTACAATGTTGTGATAAGCCTACTCTGGGAGATTTATAAGCTGAAACCAATGGATCTACAAGGGAAATCAATAAAGACAAAATTATGTTACCATGTTAGGGCGATTTCACCCTCTAAAATGGAGGTAAAACAGGTCGTTGGCTCAATAAATCAGTTGAGTTTAGATAATAAATTCAGCAAAATCCACACTTCAGGATCCACAATCAAACAGGACGACACTCCACACTTGAGGCGCACACAGACATATATATCCACATCAAATGGTGGCAAAAATAACTTGTTATCTTCCGTATCTAATTTGCATGAGAATAGGCCAAATATCTGTCACGCTACTGAAACATTGACTGTTCCTTAAAATGGCAAATTAATTATATGACATGCAACAATAGATAGATTAATGCGCCTGAAGTTTTGGTTACGAAGGAATACAATTTATTGAGCAAAAACTACCTTTTTTACCTCCATTTTATAGAGCGGGATCGCTCAAACATGGTAATATGATTTTGTCTTTATTGATTTTCATATATATTTATTGATAAGGGTCTCCTTAACATGATTACGTTGGAGGAAAAGAACAATGTGCTATCAACAAGCTGAGATAGGAACGCTCAAAGCTTTTTACATAAAAAAAATAGATCGAAGACCCACACTTTTTATTCGATGATAAAAAGATCGCATGGCGGGAAACAGTGTCCAAAATAGCTAACAGGATGCCAGGTTTCTGAGTTTGGAGATAGTTTCGTAGTATTCAAATGCAATTTTCAACGCCATACCTTTGAATTAAATGTAAATTCATATAAAATTTATTCATTTATTATCAACTTTCCGGCGTTTGTATAATCCAATAAATAAACAATGCATGTAGATATATCTATATGCCTATGCTTTGAATTCCTTGCATTGCTGCGCTGAAAATGTATTTTTCATGATTTTGGAAAAAAACACGTGTGACGTTGTCATATTAGAAAAATCTAGACCTAAGACCATTTAATTTATTGAAGTAGTTCTTCAGATCAACATACCCGCTAATCACACCACAAAATCTAGGGTTAGTCACTGGAGAACGTTTTCACTCCCAGAATTTTTTGCATTTAACACTATAAATGGCCGAGAATTGACAAAAAGCGTGGAAAAAAAGTGTTATGTCCGACATTATATTGCAGTATGATGAGCAACACACCACTTTACAAGTTCATACTAGTAAAGTGTAGTATAATGTTGCATATAGCACATTTTTTAAAAACTTTCTGAGAGTGTTACAGATATAACAGTTTATATGATGGTGTAACTCCTCGGACATTATTAATGTTAAATAAAACACTTTCATTTTAAGAGTGTCGAGATCATCTTCATTATATCAAGCCAATTTCAACGTTCTCACTTCGAACCTTCGGACGAAGGTCACATTCTGTACCGGGGTGATGGATGAGAATACTTTGGTGATGAGTGTCCCTTTTCATATCCTTCTCTATTGCAACCATGGACGGACACGTGTCCCCAATGTGGAGAAAAGTGCCCTGGCTGGGTTAGGAGATAGGACCCGGACACTCTTAGCCAAGGGACATTCTTAGCCTCCACACGTAATTCACTGACAAAACCGAACTCGATCATCTTTCGTGTGTGCGTGTGCAATTTGGCATCAGACAAATCCGCACAATATATCCCTGGTTTAACTCCTGTCCATACGACTTTATTTGTAGATCTTTGTACAACACTTTCCATGCAACGAACACCTGTAGAGATAGTTGTCAGGAATTGGTAGAGATCGTTGTAATTGTGATTTTCGAAAAGTACGTTCAGCACACATTTTTAGCTCATCTGGGCCGAAGGCCCGATGGGCTTATGTCATGGCCTGACTGTCCGTCGTCCGTCGTCCGTTGTGCGTCGTCCGTAAACATCTTCTTCTCTGAAACCGCTTGGCCGATTAAGCTGAAACTTGGCATGCATGTTCCCCCCAATGAGTATACCAGAATTTGTTCATGCCGTGTCGATACGATTTTAAATATGGCCGCCATGGCGGCCATCTTGAATTTGCCATTGAAACATTGTTATCGCGATTTCTCAGGAACTGCTGCATAGATCTTTCTCAAATGTGGCACACAGGTTCCCCTTGGGGTCTAGTTGTGCAAGATACCTGTTGTGGTCTGATTCACAAATCCAATATGGCCACCAGGCGGCCATCTTGGATTTCCCCATGAAACATTGTTATTGCAATTTCTCAGGAACTACTTTGTGGATCTTCCTCAAATTTGGTACACAGGTTCCCCTTGGGGTCTAGTTCTGCAAGATACCATTTCTGCTCTGATTCGAACATCCAATATGGCCACCAGGCAGCCATCTTGGATTTCCCTATGAACCTTCGTTATCGTGATTTATCAGGAAGTACTGCATGGATCTTTCTCAAATTTGATACACAGTCTAGTTGTGCAAGATACTTTTGTGGTCTGATTCAGAAATCCAATATGGCCACCAGGCGGCCATCTTGGATTTCGAGATGAAACATTGTTATCTCGATTTCTCAGGAAGTACTGCATGGATCTTTCTCAAATTTGGTACAGAGGTTCCCCTTGGGGTCTAGTTGTGCAAGATACAATTTGTGGTCTGATTGAAAAATCCAATATGGCCACCAGGCGGCCATCTTGAATTTGCCAGTGAAATCTTGTCATTATTTTTCGGTAACTACTGCATGGATCTTTCTCAAATTTGGTACACAGGTTCCTCTTGGGGGTCTAGTTGTGCAAGATACCTTTTCTGCTCGGATTCGAACATCCAATATGGCCACCAGGCGGCCATCTTGGATTTCCCTATGAAACTTCGTTATCGTGATTTATCAGGAAGAACCGCATGGATCTTTCTCAAATTTGATACACAGGTTCCCCTTGGGGTCTAGTTGCACAAGATACAATTTGCGGTCTGATTGAAAAATCCAATATGACCACCAGGCGGCCATCTTGGATTTCCAGATGAAACATTATCGCGATTTCTCAGGAACTACTGCATGGATCATTCTCAAATTTGGTACAGAGGTTCCCCTTGGGGTCTAGTTGCGCAAGATACAATTTGTAGTCTGATTGAAAAATCCAATATGGCCACCAGGCGGCCATCTTGGATTTCCAGAAACATTGTTTCGTGATTTCTCAGGAACTACTGCATGGATCTTTCTCAAATTTGGTACAGAGGTTGCCCTTGGGTCTAGCTGTGCAGGATACCATATATGGTCTGATTGAAAAATCCAATATGGCCACCAGGTGGCCATCTTGGATTTCCCCATGAAATTTTGTTATCGTAAATTCTTAGGATATTACTGCATGGATGTTGATACACAGGTTCCCCTTGTGGTCCAGTTGTGCAAGATACCTTTTTTTGGTTCATTTCGAAAATCCAATATTGCCGCATCTTGAATTTCCCATGAAACTTTATCATAAAATCTCAGGAAATAACTGCATGGATCATTTTATAGTGTTCAGGGGGGACAACACAAGTTAGAAACTCATCTATTGCAGTTCTTTAGTAAAAATTTCTCACAGCTACTTTCTCCAGTTACAGACAGGATGGGGGTATGTCTTGGTTAGGCCATACCTCACCAGAGAATACTTTCATTGGAAAAATGTCCTGTTACATCTCATTGCCATCGTAACAACCCAGTCGCACATATATGTCTCCCCTGGTGCATATACCCACAAAATATTGGAATCGTAGGTTAAAAACTGTCCATCGACCAATGTACTGTCCGGACACGAAGTGGACAGACGGACGAACGACTGCAATCACATAATAAAAATTGGTTCTGGTTATTGCTTATACAGCTTACTGACAATCACACATTATATTTTGGTATAATTGCCTTTATTCCATAACCTCCAATTACAATCATGAATTTGCAGCTTGACCTCCTGTGAAATCGACTATGTTGCCATTTTGTTCAGGGGAGACAACGCAAGTTAGAAACTCATCTATTGCAGTTCTTCAGTAAAAATTTCTCGCAGCCACTTTCTCCAGTTATAGCCAGATGAGCGCTACAGTGCCGTGGCACTATCTTTTAACATAAACTTGCTTATTTTTACCCGTATATGTGAAATGTGACTGGAATTTGACAAAATTTCATTATAAAATAGCCCCTTTATATCAGAATTTCAATTCAATACATCAAAGACCGGAAAATTTCATCACATTCTCAATACTGAATCGTCGATGGGGCGATCGGTGTCCCTGATTATGAAATAATCAGAGGTCGCACGTTTGAAACAAGAACAAAATATATTTCCTCGTATATTTAGGCGTACGCTGCGCTATATCATTCTGAGTATTACTCAGGTCTTCCTGGCAAAATAAGCTAAAATTGGTACATACCACTGCTCGTAAACCCGTAATATTCGCTGGTGGAGATCGTTGTGCAGATGGTAGAGATCGTTTGCACTGGTAGAGATCTGTTTGGATACACACCGTGCACCATCTAGAAAGTGTTCTGCTTAACATGGCAATTCCCATTTGCTGAGCTTAACCTGGGAAATTCCATTTGCTCTGCTGAGCCAGGTTATTCCAATGTACTCTGCTGAGAGCGGCACGAAGCCATACCGCGACAGTTGAGCTGAACTTTTAAGGATAACTTCGTTGAGCAAAAGTCATAAACAGTGAATAATCATGAAAGTTAGTTCTTATTAGTAAGGAAAATAAACAGTTTTGGCACGCAAAGCGGTTATAGCAGAATTTAAGCCAGCACAACCAAATCTGCTCAGGCAACCGATTTGGCACAGACCGTATACAGTGTTGGGTCTCTCGAGTCGGCGGCAAGTGCAACCGTTTCCGCACAGCAACATTGTATCCATAACCATTTCGGCACACAACGTATTTGTATTGTACTCTGTGCAAGTTCTGCACACAGCGAACTGTAGCTCTGGTATAGCCTTGTTCTATACTACGTGAGAACAACGCTATGGCTGTAAACCAGTCACCAGATGGAGTTGTTGGGAAAATGCTGTACGGGCAATATTTGCCGAACCAATTGACCATAATCAATAAAATAATTCGTTTCTATGTCCACTTACCTTTCATAAAAACACCTTGTTTATCAGCGACTGTCCATTTTTAGCTTGACAAGAGATCTAAACTCGGATGAGGGGGGTAAAACTGTCAACATCGCCGCCACCTTGCATCGATCAGAGCGCTGATTACGCGCCACAACAACTCGCGATAAACACTACACGCACAACGGCTATGCGGACAGTTTTACCCCCCTCGTCCGTGTTTAGACGTCTTGTAAGACTAAAAATGGACAGTCGCTGATAAACAAGGTGTTTTTATGAAAGGTACATGTAAGTGGACATAGAATCGAATTATTTTATTGGTTATGGTCAATTGGTTCGGCAAATATTGCCCGTACAGCATTTTCCCAACAACTCTATCTGTTGTCTGGTTTACAGCCATAGCGTTGTTCTCACGTAGTATAGAACAAGGCTATACCAGAGCTAAGCGAACTGGGATCTGGTGTGGATCCATATCATTGGAAATTCAACCATAACAACTAGTTCAGAGATGTCAGATTTATTTTCAACATGGTGCAAACATATATGCAAGGAATAGCATAGGCAATATATGAAACTGGTATACAACAGAAATTGTATATAGGTGAATAAACAGTTATAATGTTATTTGTTGAACTTGAAACCGTTGTTGATGTTCATCATTGGTATTGGACTATAGTCTATTGCAAAAGTGACTGCAACTGAATTATTCAATTCCGCTACAATTATAAGTCAAGGGACCATATAATTTACTATGGTGACTGGATGAAATACCACAACAATAGATGTTGAAACCTGACCACAGGAGTATCAGCAGCGAATGGAGCAAGTGTTATGATTGAGTGTATAAGTACTTGGTGACACGACGAAAACGTACCCCCTTGGTAGCGGCACCCCCGAAGAGAGATTGGTTATACTTGTGTTCAAGTCTATTGAAGCAGAGGTTCAATAAGGTTTCATGCTGAAGAAACGAGGTCGTACATAATAGAAACCAGTGTAGAACAGTTCTCGCTCGAGTCTCACATAAGGAACGAGAGTTCATACAGGTCGTATCACCCTTAGTGGTACTGTGGCAGCATACCTAGACATTGAAATATAAGTTTCCATATTAACTCATTTAGTACAGGAAATTTCCGCTACAGTATCAAAGTGAAGCATTCGTGAAGGGGCATCCAGTCATGGGTGGGTGTATGTAAAATTATGATTTTTTCCCGAAAGTATAAAAAGCGGAACACGGACTTTACCCCTAAAATAGGGGAAAACACCTATCAACCCTAGCCAAAAGGGCTAATATCGGTCCCCGGGCTTATCGGGGCCTGCCTATCAAGTCAATGGGGTGGGTGCGTGTAAAATTAGGATTTTGTCCCGAAACTATAAAAAGCGGCACACGGACTTTACCCCTACAATAGGGGTCTGTATTATGCAATATACGGGGAAATGCCTGTATGGGTATATTCCCATATAGGCTGGCTATATGGGGGTATAGGTTCAACCTGGGAAATTCACACACGTTCATTGTGATATGGGTTGCTTGGATTTGTTTTTCACGTCTAGTCATTTAGAACACGATGGGAAGGGTCTCGGAGCGCAACGGTGAAATTTTTGGAAAAGTACCATATAGCCCATATAGTCCCATACTGGCTATATGGGGGTATAGGTTCAACCTGGGAAATTCACACATGTTCATTGTGATATGGGCTGTTTGGATTTGTTTTTCACGTCATTTAGAACACGATGGGAAGGGTCCCGGAGCGAAACGGTGAATTTTTTGGAAAAAGTTCACCGAGGCCTGGGTAGGCCCATAGGCCTATACTGCATGGCTATGGGAGTATAGGCCCATACGGGGTGGACGTTTTGGGGTCTAGGTGAGCCCCTAATGATCCTATGATGTCGTATGAGGTCTTATTTTGAAGCTCTCGAAGAGGAGCATCCGCCTGGACTAATGGTTCGTCCGTTTTCAATAGTCTGCGCATGCGCAGTCTGGCCGTAGTATAGAAAGCAGGCATTTTGGGGGGTATGTGGGTGTGTGTTTGGGGTAGAGATGGACCGCTATGGGTCCGAATGGGTCGTGGAAGGTGTCAAAGTGAAGCTTGTGTGGGTTAGAGACAGAATGGTGTGTTTTGAAGTGCAAGTCGCGTCAATCTGCGCATGCGCAGTTGGTTGTAGTAAGTAAAGTGGCCATTTTCGGGCAGTACAGGAAGGTATTTGGGGTCGAGATGGACCATCCTTGGTCCGAATGCGTCCTGGGAGGTGTCATTTTGTAGCTCTCGGGGTGTAGACCCCGATTTGGGGGCTGCCCACGTCCACAAATTTCACCGACGTTACTTCCGGGTTTCACTAAAACTACCTTCGAACACAGAAGAGTTCCAATGTTCCCCTTAGACGTAGCACCCGGCCCGGCCCGCCCCGCCCCGCCCCGACCGCAGCACGCGCGCGTTACTCCGGCTGCAGCGCGCGCGGGTTACTCCGGCCGCAGCGCGCGCGCGCGGGTTATCCGGCCGGGTGAAGTTCGGATTGCCCGAAGATGTCACGGAGGTGACCGAAGAGACACGGAGGTCACCGAAGATGTCACGGAGGTCACCGAAAAGACACGAATGTCACGGAAAAACGTGTAAAAGTGGGAATTTTTAGGGCATTGCTGCATTCATCGGCCTATCTACGGTCGCAGAGCCATGACAGAGACCCAGCCCTATGCCACTCGCATTTTACAGCATGCGACCGTGGTTAATTCACTCGCGGGTTACCGAGCAGTGGTCCGGCCCATGTTTGCAGATGGCGACGACAATGAGGGGCGACGCCAGATCCTGAAAGAGTTCACAGAAGCGGTCCTCGACAGAGTGCACTCGATGGAGAGATGTGCCACCACTCACCACTACTGGACTATGACAGCCATCCTTGATGCCCGGGCTATGGACCACGAGCGCTCACGCTGGAACCAGCGACGGCTGGTTGGCCTCACAACAGTCTTTGCCCTATTGACCCTGGCGCGGTGGCATTGACAGTGGGACCTCACCATAAATACGAGAGACAGTCAGCGTGTGTGTCATTCACCCATCGTCATTGGGTCAACCATGTCACCAGTCCTACGAGCCATCCTGCCCCTTACACCCCAGGTAGGGTTACATGTCTATGAAGATAGTCACCCTCGTGGAAGACCGGGATGTCTGTGGGTGGGGTCCGGAGTCCACATCGACTACGGTTACACTACACCGTGATGGCTGGACCAAATTTAAACGGGTGTTGAGCGGTGAGCTCCACGGAAACCTCATCCACCTCGAGAACGCCAACTACGTACACCGTGGACCCTTCTTTGCCCGTGTGGGGCGTTACCACGATCCTACGCAAAGCTTCACCCTAGACCCTGACCTGTGGACAGCCTTGGAGAAAGTGGTGCCTATTGTGGACCAGCTGTTTACACCGGACGAGCGGTCATCAGACCAGTTGGGGTGGGCTCGTGCTATTGAGGACGCGCTGGCTGAAACCAATGAACAACTGTCTAGCAATGAACCAGACGATGAGGCCATTGATTATCCGGCTAGACTCAGTCAGCCCAGTGACATGACCAGCCGATCCTTTGATATCACGGGGTTCTCCCTATAAATACGAGAGACAGTCAAATCTTGTACCATTCACGTACTGACCATGACGGAGCATATAATACGGGCGTATCTCAGCTTAACCCCCGAGGTCTTCCTGCACGTTTATGCGGATAAGGTCGATATCATGGAGGAGGTGGGGGACATCTGTGATGCGGGCCTTACACAACCGTGCCCGGCTCACATTCGTCTGTCTCGAGAGGGCTGGACCAAATTCAAACGGGTGTTGTCTGGTGAACTGGACGGCGACCTCATTCACTTGTGTCACGATGTGTACATCCGACGCGGTCCCTTCTTTGCTCAACTGGCTCGGCTAGATGGGAGTACAGTGCATTTTACCCTTCACCCTGGTCTATGGTCTGCATTGGAAGATGCCGTGGTAGATGTGGATCAAGCGCTTACGGAGGAAGATCGGTCATCAGACTGGTTGGACTGGTCATTTACCATGGACCATGTGCTGGCAGAAGCCAACCAAGATATATCCGTTATAAATAAACGATAGAGCCAGGGTTCATCATCATTTGTCACCATGAAGAGCTGGGAGAAGGTGTTGGATAACTTATACTACAGTCCCGACAGTCCGGCGGCCTATAGTGCCTTGACGGCTCTCTATCGAGCGGCCAAACCCCAGGGGATACAACGTGCTCAAGTCCGAGATTGGTTATCAAAACAAGACACCTATACCTTACATCGAGCTGCCCGTCGCCATTTTCTACGGAACCGGGTCATCGTAGGAGGACTAGATGCCCAATGGCAAGCGGATTTGGTCGATATGAGCGCCTTTGCCAAACACAATGATGGGAATCGGTATATCTTGACGTGCATCGATATCCTGTCGAAGTATGCGTGGGTGGTACCCATCCGGACGAAAACGGGGGCAAATCTCATAGCGGCGTTCAAGGACATCTTCAAGACCGGGCGCAAACCCCTGTATTTGCAAACCGACGAAGGCACGGAATTCCTCAACCGACCGTTCCAACAGTTTCTGAAAGCCCAGAAGGTGTTTTTCTTCCATACCTACAACGAGACCAAGGCTTCCGTGGTGGAAAGGTTCAACAGGACATTCAAAGGCCGCATGTATAAATATTTCACCTATAAGAATACAAGACGGTACATCGATGTTCTCCCGAAACTTGTGAGTGGTTACAATCGAGCCTATCACCGGAGTATACAGAGAGCCCCCATTACCGTGACCCAACGCAATGAAGCCCAAGTCCGGCGTGTCTTGTACCCCATACAATCGCAACGAGCACCGAAGGAGATGTACAAGGTCGGGGACCCTGTACGGATCAGTAAAGTCAAGAGCAAGTTCGCGAAAAGTTACTTGCCCAACTGGAGCGATGAGCACTTCCTGATTAAACGGCGCCTACCCCGACAGCAGCGAGTCTATGAACTGGAAGATCTTCAAGGGGAACCGTTGCTAGGGACGTTTTACGAGACGGAATTACAGCCTGTCGTAAAAACACAGCAAGACTACTACACGGTGGAGCAGATTTTGAAAACCGAACGTCGGCGTGGCAAACTGTTTCATTTCGTCAAATGGCAAGGCTGGCCCAGTTCCTTCAATTCCTGGGTCGCGGCCAACCAGGTGAAACGACTATAAAACCAGACACCACAGCCGTCATCCTTCATTCCACGTTCGACCATGAACACGGTGCAACCGTCTCTGAACACAGCGTCTCCCAAAACGCGCAAAGTGCAAGTGGGCTTTGCGGCCATAGTGCTAACCCTGCTGAGTGTGTTGTACGGAGGTGTGTTTTACGACGTAGCCTATCTCAGCACTCTACTCAACCAGCCTAGAATTCCAGCCGCCAGTCAAACCAGTCTACAGATAGCACCAGACAACCTCGTATCGAACCCAGTCACCACCACACCCTGTGTACAAGCCACATCGAGCTCCACACCAAGTATACAGTCAACATCTACACCAAGTACACCCACTACGTCTGAAGACCCACCGGATTTCATCCCTCGCAGTGAACAGACAACGGCGACCGACGTTGTACCTACCACTCCAGTTCACTCGTACCAAATTTACAAGAGCGGGTTACCACGACAGCGGATACAGCTCAAACCATGGACCCTCGGTGGCAGCATCCCTTCACTTGAGTCATCGCAGGACCGACGGGTTCCGCCAAAACGCACTTCGTCAGGAAGCTCCTTCAACACGCCGACAGCATGATCACCCCACCCATTGCCCGAGTCGTGTGGTGTTACGGAGAATGGCAGGCAGCGTATGCAGCAATGCCCCACATCACGTTCGTGGAAGGCCTACCTAACCTGGCTGATTTGGAATCGGACACCTTGGTGGTTCTGGATGATCTCATGGCGGAGACGGATGCGCGGGTCACCCAACTCTTTACCAAAGGCAGCCATCATCGACGGCTCAGCATCATCTACATTGTGCAGAATCTGTTCAGTAAAAACAAAGAACATCGGAACATCAGCTTAAATGCCCACTACATGGTGGTCTTCAAAAACCCGAGAGATACCACTCAACTGCTGCACCTGGCGAGACAGATGTATCCCGGCCGCACACCGTTTGCGTTGGAAGCCTTTAAAGATGCGACAACCCCTCAGCATGGGTATATGCTCTTCGACCTGAAGCAAGCCACCCCCGATCACCTTCGACTACGGACCGGAATCTTTCCCGGAGAGACTCACCACGTGTACATGCAAAAATAATGTAAACACACCCACAGTGGCTCCCCCAGCTGGGGTGTTTGTGTTTGATGATGGGGATAATAAAAGAATTAATACCACATCATGGTTGATTTTTGTCTCTGTTCTCTGAGATAGATAAAAAGGGTAGGGTTGTGGGTTCTAGCATTAGTTGTACATGATGTCTGCGCGAGTACGGAAGCACGCCCCGACGCTCCGTGTATTGAAGACGGCCTCACCCGAGTTGGTCCGAACCATTGTACGCGGTGCAGACCCCGCTCTCGTGTGCTGTCTGTGTGAGATTGGACTCGTTATCTTAAAAGGCAACGTACCACTGACTCCGGCTCAGAAGGCGAAGTTGGCTAAACATAAGACAGGTCTGCGAACCCTAGTCCAGAAGCGAGTCTCTCAAACACAAAAGAAAAAGGTGTTACAGAAAGGCGGCTTTGTCGGGGCCATCTTAGCACCGTTGACCGCTTCCGTGTTGGGTCCAGTATTGGGAGGACTCTTCGGCCGACAATGAACCACACGAAAAAAATGGTCCTCGTCGAACCACGGTTCCTTCAAAACCTCCAATCGCCCTACCCTGTCCCACCTACGGTAAAGACCATAAACACCCTGGATGGAGAGATGCAACAGATCTTACAGAGACCGGGGTTAAGCGACAGTGAGAAAGTACAACGGTACAATGAGACGCTTCAACGGTACATGACGTTCATGGGCCAATACAAAACCCTCTCTGCCCCACGACCACGTGACACACCGCCGACCTCAGCACCGCTCCAACAGCCGCTATTACGAGGGGTACCACCCACAGCCCCACAGTGGGTGGAAGACGAAGTGCTGAAGAGTGTACCTGCCTCGTTCAAGAAACAAGCTGGCCTGGTATTACAACGGATGAAACAGAATCCTAACATGACTTGGAATGATAAAGGCGAACTCCTGGTACAGAATCAGGTGGTCCCGGGGACCCACATGATGGATTTAGTGAATGATCTGATGCGTCAACGCAGGTCGCACACGGATCCTCGAGGATGGGAGGTCTTCGCTCAAGGTTTGAAAGACATGCATGTACCACAGGAATTGGTGGGGAACCCCCACCGCTGGGCCTTTATGCAGCGGACCCAGCAATCGCCGAGTGGCCCACTACCTTCTTGGGAAGCCGAATGGGAACCGGAGTCACCCCCCAAAACACCACCACCACAACGGGCACCTTCTTTCAGACCTTTAAAAAACCATCCTCGATCAGGACACCCCACATCTCCAGAGCCGTGACACGTAGCAAGTCACCGCGACGAACACGATGCCGGGACACAACCGCCCAAGGCCTGGAACACCTATTAAAACCAACAGCAGCAGCAGGACAGCTCAGTCGCCATGTTTTACCTCACCCTACCCAGTAACAGTTCGCTGGATGTGTTTCTGACAACACCTTGGCCAAGTACGTGACCCAGTTACCGCAACCGTTGCATTTACCTGGGCGCTGGGAATGTGGCCTCGTGGATATCCAATACCCTTACTCGTGGTACAACGTGCGAGCCAATGAAGCCAATGAGGTGACCTACGAAGGAAAAGACATCCGACTCACCCTCCCCGAAGGCCAATACGATACTCCCAAGGAGTTCATGGGTGGGCTGTCAAGACTGTTGCATTATAAGGCTCTACGGGAGGTGACGAATACTTCAAAACCCATCAAATCCTTTCCCTTCAAGAATCACGTGGACTTCGATTACAACGCACACGACAAGGCACAGCTTATCGTCACCGCCAACGCAAATGTCGTACTGAGTCCTATCCTATAGCAAATGCTGGGTTTCGATCTACGGACGTTCACTGGTCCCACCGCCCACCAAGGCGAGACCCCGATGGATATGAAGTCGGGTATGTACGGACACTACGTCTACTCGGACGTGGTGGACAACCACATCGTGGGCGATATCAACACACCTCTGTTACGGGTGGTCCCCATTAAAAAGTTGTATGGAGATCAAGTCACCCACAGTTTCACCCACATGTTCTACCTACCCGTACGACAAACCCACATCAACACTATCATGGTGGATATAAGACATGACACGGGGCGACCGGTGGCATTCGAACGCGGAAAAGTGGTGCTGACACTTCATTTTCGACAAGCACGTGCTCCCCACTTTGTATAATGAAGATGCCTTACGAGTGCGATGCACGCAGCTATATGGACTATTATCCCCAACAGGCCGGCGGTGGCCTTCCGGTCTTTAGTGGTGCACGCATGCAACGAGGACATGGACTGGGGAACATACTCGGGAGCATCGTCAAAACGTTCCTGCCCTTGGTGACGCGTGGAGTGAAAGCAATCGGCAAACAAGCGGTACGCAGTGGACTGCAAGTCGCCGGTGATGTCTTGGGGGGTACGGCACCCAAAGAAGCCTTGAAACGGCGGGCCAAAGAAGCGGGAGGCGTCTTGGTGGCCAAAGCACAACGCACCGTAGGGAATAAAAGACCTGCACCACCGAGATCACGCACCAGTCGACGACCGACCCAGCGACGACGCACATCGAAGAAGACAAAGGATATCTTTTCTTAAAACATGTCCTTGATCCACGCCGAGTCCTGCCCCTCCACCAACAGTGAATTTGATTTGTGGACCGTGCCGCCCACACAGACCAGTGCCGAACAAGGATTATGGTGGAGCATCTCCCGCTCTCCAGCATCAACGAAACCGGGCCCATCGAGTTCACCATCAGTAATGCGGATACGGCCTATGTGGATTTAGCCCATACATACTTGTATGTGAAAGCCAAGATCGTCAATGGAGATGGCTCCAGAATCGTCAACCAAGCAACGGTGGGCTCGACGAATCTCTGGCTGCACTCGATGTTTCAACAGGTGGATATATTTCTCAGCGACAAACTCATCAGTGACTCGACCAACACGTACCCCTATCGAGCCTACATCGAGACGCTGTTGTCGCATGGGCGAGAGGCTAAAAAATCTCAACTGACAGCCGCTTTATTCTACCAGGACAAATCCGAGCACATGGGCGCAGAGAATGACAATGTGGGATATAGCAAACGGAAGGCTTTGACCGCGAACGGCGTCTCGGTGGATCTCATGGGTCGACTGCACGCAGACATGTTCATGCAAGACCGGTACCTCTTGAACAAGATCCCCATCAAAATGCGACTGATACGGGCGCCTCCGACCTTCGCCTTGATGGCCACTAACGTAGACGGGCATGCAGCTGACTATAAGATTGTCATCGAAGACGCAGTCCTGTATGTCCGAAAAGTGAAACCGAATCCAGCCGTTCAATTGGGACACACGAAAGCCTTGGAAACAAAACCAGCCCAGTGCCCTATCCGACGTGTACAAACCAAAGTGTTCTCTGTGTCTGCTGGAAATATGAGCGCCAACAAAGAAAACCTGTTCCTGGGGGAACTACCCAAGCGATTGATCCTGGCCTGTGTGGAAAATACCAGTTTCAGCGGAGCCTACGCAGAGAACTCATTTGAGTTTAGACATTTCGGCATCAATTTTGTGGCCCTGCATGTGGATGGACAACAGGTCCCAGCCACGGCCTTAACACCGAACTTTGGGCGCGCGAATTTCATTCGAGCCTATCAGAGCCTGTTTACAGCCACCGGTCAAATCAACCAGGACGAAGGGAATTTCATCAGTCGGGAGGACTACGGGAACGGATACACGTTGTCCTGTTTCGATTTGACCCCCACCTTAGAGAACGACCATCAGCTGGCCCTCGCCAAGCAAGGCAATTTACGGTTGGAAATCCACTTTGCACGAGCCCTGCGGAGCACCGTCAATGTGATCTGCTACGCCGAGTTTGACAACATCATTCAAGTGGACAAAGCTCGCAACGTCCTGTGTGACTTCTCCACCTAACATGGATACAGACCAGATAACCACCGTGCTGGAGAATGACCCAGAGACACGTATGGTCTTTCAAGGGGTGTTCGCCCGAGATGTGTTCCCATTAGACCGTATGTATCCTGCTGCTTACGTTCTCAACACGGACCCGATGGATCGGCCCGGTGAACATTGGGTGGGTGTGTACTTGACAGAACTGCAGGGCGAATAGTTTGACCCGTACGGCCTGCCACCCTTCCATCCCGATTTAACAGACTTCATGGATCAAGGCACAGAGACGTGGTGTTGGAACAGTTAAACGTTGCAAAGCCTGACCAGTAGCGTGTGCGGACAATATTGCTTGTTTTACCTGTACCATCGATGCCGGGGAAGACCCTTATCTACCATCGTACAGATGTTTGCCGAGTACCCCAAGGCTGAGGACCGCGATGTACTCGTATATGACTGGGCCGCCCATCATTTCAATGTACAAGCCCCGTTCTGGGCTTAAGTTCTTTCAATGTACAAGCCCCCTGTTCTGGGCTTAAGTTCTTTCAATTGGTTGTTGTTCAATTTCAATTTCAATTTGTTGTTGTTCACTGACTATAAAAATGATATCTCACCCAAAAAAAACCTGTCTTGTGTGTTTTCTATATGAGCATAATGCATGAAGGCTATAACAGACATGTGGGGATTCGGTGAAACTGGCTTGGAACACCGTGGAGAAAGTAGCCCATCAGTGGCCTAGGATAATCCGAACTTCACCCGCGCAGGCGTGCGGCCGGATAACCCGCGCGCGCGCGCTGCGGCCGGAGTAACCCGCGCGCGCTGCGGCCGGAGTAACACGCGCGCGCTGCGGCCGGGGCGGGGCGGGCCGGGCCGGGCCGGGTGCTACGTCTAAGGGGAACATTGGAACTCTTCTGTGTTCGAAGGTAGTTTTAGTGAAACCCGGAAGTAACGTCGGTGAAATTTTTGGACGTGGGCAGCCCCCAAATCGGGATCTACACCCCAAGAGCTACAAAATGACACCTCCCAGGACGCATTCGGACCAAGGATGGTCCATCTCGACCCCAAATACCTTCCTGTACTGCCCCAAAATGGCCACTTTACTTACTACAACCAACTGCGCATGCGCAGATTGACGCGACTTGCACTTAAAAACACACCATTCTGATTCTAACCCACACAAGCTTCACTTTGACACCTTCCACGACCCATTCGGACCCATAGCGGTCCATCTCTACCCCAAACACACACCCACATACCCCCCAAAATGCCTGCTTTCTATACTACGGCCAGACTGCGCATGCGCAGACTATTGAAAACGGACGAACCATTAGTCCAGCAGTATAGGCCTATGGGCCTACCCAGGCCTCGGTGAACTTTTTCCAAAAATTTCATCGTTTCGCTCCGGGACCCTTCCCATCGTGTTCTAAATGACGAGACGTGAAAACCAAATCCAAACAGCCCATATGACAATGAACGTGTGTGAATTTTCCAGGTTGAACCTATACCCCCATATAGCCAGTATGGGACTATATGGGCTATATGGTACTTTTCTAAAAATTTCACCGTTGCGCTCCGAGACCCTTCCCATCGTGTCCTAAATGACTAGACGTGAAAAACAAATCCAAGCAACCCATATCACAATGAACGTGTGTGAATTTCCCAGGTTGAACCTATACCCCCATATAGCCAGCCTATAGGCCTATATGGGAATATACCCATACAGGCATTTCCCCGTATATTGTATAATACAGACCCCTATTGTAGGGGTAAAGTCCGTGTTCCGCTTTTTATTTTTTCGGGAAAAAATCCTAATTTTACATGCACCCACCCCATTGACTTGATAGGCAGGCCCCGATAAACCCGGGGACCGATATTAGCCCTTTTGGCTAGGGTTGATAGGTGTTTTCCCCTATTTTAGGGGTAAAGTCCGTATTCCGCTTTTTATATTTTCGGGGAAAAATCCTAATTTTACATGCACCCACCCTATTGACTTGATAGGCAGGTCCCAATAAGCCCGGGGACCGATATTAGCCCTTTTGGCTAGGGTTGATAGGTGTTTTCCCCTATTTTAGGGGTAAAGTCCGTGTTCCGCTTTTTATACTTTCGGGAAAAAATCATAATTTTACATACACCCACCCATGACTGGATGCCCCTTCACGAATGCTTCACTTTGATACCTCACTCGACCCAATCGGACCATGCAGCGTATTTGAAGTCTGGGGACTATTTTTTCTCCGCGGAAGCTTTTTCCAGCGACCGCATTACCGCCAGACCGCATCACCACGGAAGAATACATGCCCAGGGGCCCTTTGCCGGAACTATAGTGACCCAGAGTTACCTCCCCCTAGATTGGAACTCTTCTGTGTTGGAGGTAGTTTTTGATCTCTTGAGCTGGTGGCGCCCCCTGGTGGATGCAAGAGTTACCTCCCCCGGCAAAAGTTGACTTTAAAATGGTAGACTATACTACTGGCGTGAGGCTGATGGCGTCACGGGTGACGTGCCAGGCCTTGACCTTGAACATTGGGTTGCAATGGCAATGTGGAGAGGCGACGTCCCGTAATGGATGGATGTAAAAATATGGATTTTTCCTTAACCCCTAAAAAGCGAAACACGGATTTCAAACCCAAAAATGAGGAAAATAACCCATCTACTGGGTCGTGGTTGGTCCATAATGGGCCTAAGGAATCGGAGAGGGCGTCATCTTGAAGCGCTATTCGAGACCGATCAGGGGATGGGCGGTTAGATCACGTGATTGGCTGGAGTGGATGTAAAATTAGGATTTTTAGGAGGAAATGCGGAAAAACGGATCAACTGGGTCGAGGCGGGCCCATAGTGGGCCTACGGGGTTGGAGAGGGTGTCATTCTGAAGCAGTCGTGAGGGAGCATCCGACTGAACCAGTGTGAAAGTAGGGCTACGGCGCGCATGGGCAGGCAGGAAATTCTGGGGAAAGGGCACTTGGGTGGACGCTTTGGGGTCGAGGTGGGCCCATAGTGGTCCGTATGAGTCGTGCGAAGTGTTAGTTTGAAGCAGTCTTGGGCAGCGTCCGACTGAACTAGTGATTTTGTCCTGTTTCATCATTCTGCGCGTGCGAAGTCTGTTAGTAGTATGGAAAGCGGGCATATTGAAAGTACGCAGGGGTGTGTTTGAGCGATGGAGGCAGTATCCTTGGTCCAAATATAGTGCGCCTGGTCTTATATTGAAGCTCTCGTACGACACTGTGAATTCATTTGTGACGTCATCAGTGGTAGATAAAATACAGCGTCGCCCAGGTGCGGCCTTTCTGACATGCCTACACACCTATACACTAACCCATAGGGGATGACTAGTGGGCCCTGAATTCCTGAAGACATAAACGATGCTGTTGTTGGGTAGGACATGAGGGTAGCATAGTAGAGTTACCACCTGAATGTTAGGTCATTGTGACGTCAGCAGTAGGAGAGAAATCTCATTTTTGGACTAAGTGGCTACATGCACCACAATGCACTAACTTAATGGATATGTCGACCTTGTGGTGCCCAATGGAGTTGGGTACATGACCGTCGTTGGGTCTGTGATATTCGCACGAGTTACATGGGGTCATATTGAAATTCCTGATGGAACGACCAGAGAGACAACTTTTGTCGACCAACATTGAGAAGCTATACCTACAGCTATATAGTTAGGTCAATTTGGAAGGGTTCGAATCCGTTTGTGGTTGAATTACGGGCCCATTGTCATGACACAGTCAGATAAAAGAAAAACAACAACAACAGGTATTACAGGACACTAATTTAAACAACCCTTCCATTACAACACACCCAAGCTGGGGGAGCCACTATGGGTGTGTTTACAATTCAAGTATGCTATTGCCTTGTCCAATCAGAAGCCGTTCGTCCCAATCCTCGATTGCTCTTGTGCCTCGCCCGTTGCCCTAAACAGCATTAGGCAGTCCAGCATACCGTTGAGGCAACATCTTGGAACAGCTGTTTTCGTATTTTGATCACATTTTCCAGGGCCTTGGTGGGCGGTAACCTCATATCCTCCTCCATGTGACGCTTGGTCTTTTTGATGGCCCTATGCGTGGGATCGCCCTTCATAGCAAGCGGTAGCAGGCTATACTGTTCATAGATCGCTATGACTGTTTTCCTGATGGACGGGCGCATTGGGTGTAAGATTCTTGCAGGTAATCCTGCCCAGGGTCCTCGATCACCGCAGCGTGGGTACTAGTGGCCGCCGTCAGGATATGATCTCAAAAGGTAGGTACCCTTTTCTTCCTCACGCAGGTTTTCCTCACTGTCTAGGTCTGCGTTATTTGCCTGACTGTCAATGCACGCTACTGAATCGGCAAAGATCATTATAGGTTAAGGCAAACAGTACATGCGTCACACAACTGCTGATTGTATGTCATTCGGTTATTTTCGTTTTCAAGCACAGCGTGATTTTTACCAGACGTCTGCATCATTACCCGAAAATGGCAGACTTTTTGCCTTTGGACGAAATGTAAGTTTGTTGATGTCCAGTCATTTCTTTATCAATATATATCGTACTGTATCGCTACCAAATATCGGGATATTTCTGTTAGAGTTTAACAAAGATTTTACACATTCTGTGGCGATGTTTCAGTTGATCTATGTCAACAGAAGTCCATTATAGGTCTAGAGGCATGGAATAATATTTTGACGAACGAGGCGATTGCTTGGATTCAACTGTACCAAACAAACACTTCGGAATTTAATTCTTGTCTCAGATATCTCTGATCCAATTATCTCTCGATTCCCATCCACTTCATGTATATGTATTATATAATGGGAATGGCAATTTTGTTTGTTTTGTGTCTGTTTGGGATCGTAACAGTCAATTTTATTACCCGAGGATCAAGTGACAGTCCAGTATAGGCCTAAAATACGGTCAGCTCGAACTAACGTGAACCTCATAGTGTAGGCTTCTAGTCAATGACCCAGAACGTCTCATACAGTTTATCATCGTCGGGAGTATCGACTCAAAGAACTTGTCTTGAATATCTCCATGTGTTAATACCAGGGCTCATGTATACTCGTGCGCAGAAAGAACATGATGGAACTCAATAAAATCGCCGAATGCACTGTTACCCCAATATTGTTAGCTACACTGGACGGTCGCCATAATTGGCATATAATCATCTGTTGCTTCATTTTACCTTCGCGCCATTATCTGGCTGCAAGCAGATGTCATCCTGCCTACAGATGACTGTAACACGACACATGTACTGCTGCCTTCGCTTATAATTATCCGTGTCGATTCAGTACTGTGCTCTCGGTATCAGTGGATAGACACCCAACCGTCTCATTATCTGCCCCAGTGGGCTCATCGACTTCCAGCCACTCAATCTTTCTATACCCATGTATATTCCTCTGGTGCCGCATAATATCGTAGTGTCTGATAAAAGTGCGTCCACGCTCACGGTGACGATAAGCTATGTTGAGGGGTGTAACGTCGACTTTGCTCGTCTATATGTTAGGCCTGTTTTTATAGACGGGCGTCGTTGTCGGGCGCCAACGCCATATGGCTCAGCTATGGGGGTCCACTTCGGAAACAGTTGGGTCAGCTGGAGGTTGGAGACGATATAATGTCCCGTCTCCAACTGCGTTTCCATAAAGGTCTGGAATGCCTCATGTATAGAGAGACCGAGTGGCTAGAAGCCGATCAGTCCATTGAGGAAGTTAATGATGCAGTGACTCTTGAGAGTCTATCCACTGATACCGAGAGCCTATCCACTGACAGCCATGCAAATAGACCTAGACAGTGAGGGAAGCCCGAGTGAAGAAGAAAGGGTACTTACCCTTTCGGATCATATTGTAACAGTGGCCATTAACACTCACGCTGCGGTGATCGAAGATAGCGGGCAGGGTAATTTGCAAGAGGCTTATCTCCAAATGCGCTCGTCCATCAGAAAATCAGTCATGGCGATCTTTGAAGAGTATAGTCTGCTGCCGCTTGAAATGAAGGACGGTCCTCGTATAGGTCCATCATAAAGGCCAAGCGTCACTTGGAGGAGGATATGGGATTACCGCCCACTGAGGTCCTGGAAAATGCGACCAAAATGCGAAAACAGCTGTTCCATGACATCTTGCTTAGGTATCCTAGACTGCATAATGATGTTTTGGCCAACGGGCGAGGCACAAAAGCCATCGGCGATTGGTACGAGCAGCTTCTGATTTGACAAGAAAATAGCATAACCTGAATTGTAAACACACCCATAACGGCTCCCTCAGATTCTGTGTTGTAATGAAGGGGATAATAAAATGACCGACCTGCAATAATTATTGTTGTTGTTGGTCTTTTAGCTGTCTGTGTCAAGGCGTTAAAACATTAGGGTTTATGCAGGGACCGCGGAGCACATTTTGAGACAGCATTGTTATAAGTCTGATGCGAGATGGCACCAGTCCAGCATTTAACAAGGCCGTGTGTGTGTGTGGGGTGCTGGTGTTTGTGTGTGTGTGGGGGGGGTGCTGGTGTGTGTGTGTGTGCTCTTATCAGCTTTAGGGCGGGGTGAAGACGAGCGTTGGATGCATTAAGGAAGATGTCCCCGGCGTTATGACAGTGGGTCCCATAGTTCATCCTCAAACGGATTCGCACCCTTCCAAATAGACCTAACTATTTAGCTATAGGTATAGCTACTCAACGGTGGTCGACAAACGTTGTCTCCCTGGTCGTTCCATCCGGAGTTCCGATGTAACTCGTACATATATCCCCGACTCTACGACGGCCATGTACCCAACTACATGGTGCACCTCAAGGTCGACATGCCCACTGGGGTAGTGCATTGAGGTACAGGTAGCCGATTAGTCCAAAGTGCACATCCAAATATGCGCTTTCTCTCCTACTGCTGACGTCACAATGACCTCACATTCATGGGGAGGTAACTGTACTATGCTACCGAGCGACGCTGTCTACGTTGCCCCACGAGTGCTTAAATATAACACCTCACACGACCCATTCCGACCAGGGATGGCCCACTTCGAACCCAAAACGTCCATTCAAATGCCCTTTTCTCACAATTTTCTGCCTGTGCATGCGCGCCATAGCCCTACTTCCACGATACATCAATCCAGTCGAACGCTGCCCCACGAGTTCTTCAAACTGACACCTCACTCGATTCATACGAAAAATTATGGGCCCTCCTCGACCTCAAAACGTCCACCCAAGTGCCCTTTTCCCACAATTCACTACGCACCAGTTCAGTCAAATGTTCCTCACGATTGCTTCAAAATGACACCTCCCCCTACCCCATAGGTCTAATATGGGCCCACCTCGACCCAGTTGACGGGCTATCCAGTTCGTTTTTCCACATTCTTCCCCTGAAAATCCTAATTTTACATTCACTCTAGTCACGTGACCCAACCTCCCATTCCCTGATCGGTCCTGTTAAGCGCTTCAAGAAGACACCCTCGCCGATGCCATTGGCTCATTATGGGGCCCACCGCGACCAAGTTGATGGGGGATTTCACTCATTTCCGGGTGTAAAGTCCACTTTGTTTCGCATTTTAGGGTTCGAGGAAATATCCAAATTTTTACATGCACCCACCACGTGACGTCTGCTCTCCGAGTTGCCATAGCAACCCAAGGTCCATGGTCAAGGGCTGTGACGTCATCCGTGACGTCATCAGCCTGACGCCACCGCCACCGCCTCAAAATTGTGCGACATAATTTACGCTTTATATACTGCTCAAGTCTGCAACATGTTATGATGTATAACCTTTGCATTAATCATTCTGTTTGTATATGCGTTATCCTATATTATCAGCATACAGTTCCAATGGAGGGTACCCTCAGTTGCTTCCTATCTGATGTACATTAAAGTGATCGTAAACCCTCAAGTAAAGTTTCCATCAAATGAAAGACCATTGCGAACAGTGTCGGAAAATATTTATTGTAATTTTTTACGATTTTATTACACAGAGAAAACTGCAAATAAAGCATGGTATTCTATGGTGGACTGTTGCAATCATATCTAGGTCCAGTGACGTCACACTGCCTTAATACATATATTTCAAACTGTGTATGCACTTTCCAATGTTTGATTCAAGTTTAATGTGTGTATATTTTAAGTTTCAACACAGACTCACTATTCCAATGTGCATGTTTCACCAAAATCGGGGAAATTAAATGCAAGGTTCAAAGTTACCATCTCTCACATTTTGGTGAAACATGCACATTCATGATTGAAACAGTGGGTCTGTGTTGAAACTCAGCGTATACACACCTTAAGCTCAAATCAAGCATTGAAAAGTGCATACAAAGTTTGAAATATATGTATTAAGGCAGTGTGACGTCACTGGACCTAGATATGATTGCAACAGACCACCATAGAATGCCGGGCTTTATTTGCAGTTTACTCTGTGTAATAAAATCGTAAAAAAATACAATAAATATTTTCCCACACTGTTCGCAATGGTCTTTCATTTGATGGAAACTTTACTTGAGGGTTTACGATCACTTTAATAATTTGCCCTGAACCCTGCAATCCCTCCCCAATAAGTTATAAACCCGACTATCTCAGTCAGCAAAGAACAGCATTATCTGATATAGACTTGCCGTTCTCTCTTTAATATGTCTGGGGACGATCACTGAGGCTAAACTGAAGGAAGGCATATATGTACTAAACTATAATTTAATTGCATTCATACAGTGTGAAACCCCCGGCCAAAAAATACTGGTTCGGGTGAGAATCGAACTCACGACTTAGGGATACAGTCCCAATGCTCTACCGACTGAGCTACTGAGTTTCACAATGTAGGAATATAATTAAATTAAAATTTGTCCCTGAAGATGACTGCAGTTATTAGTCTAAGGATTGTATCTTCGAATATATATCCAAACTTTTATCCAAATATTTAGACGAAAATAAATTCATGTCGGTTATAATAAACTTGCTTGTTTGTGATATTTGTGGAATCAATATTCACTATTTGATATTTACTATTGGATATCCACTATACTGGATACTATTTTAACTGACTATTCTGGTTGAGAGGGCTATCCGCTGTAGGATACACTGTTAGAATGATTGGGTCGACTCTACCCCCAAAAGTATGTTCGCTTTTGACCAAACAATTTTGGGCAATAATTTGGCAGAATGCCCTGACTTGACTGGGCTACATGTATTCCAGAGATACTGCAGTTTAAAGTACATCTGCTCCAAAATCACTTTTCTCATTTTATTCGGAGTTCCCAGAAACAACTTCTTTGATTTAATTACCAATATAATGAACCATTCAGTTTAGTTTAATGAACCATGTAAGTTTAGCATACGGCAAGTCGAATACTATACGCGTTATTACGGGATTTGAGTGTATACCGTATTCAGCTTGATTTGTCAAGATGAAGGTCTGAGGCATCAGAGGCATTGTAAGGGCATTCGTTGTATATATACGGTATCAAAATTATTACAGTGAAATTCAGAAAGAGCAATGTCAACTTTATAGTAACAAGAGCCTATAAGAACTAACCGCTTCAAACATTAATGAAATGATAATTATAGTTTGTCATGATGTCTGTTATTATCTCGTAATGGTCTCCCATCCTAGAATGCTACAAACCCTGGTTACATGGAAAGTTCCATGTGAACAGATGGCCCAATTTGCCTTAATGAATCAAAAGTCACTGCTAGTGTTCATGCGCTTCGCTCTGAAGAGATCTTAAAGTCCCCAATACTGCAAGGAGACCAACCACTGGTTCACTTATACGGATGACATGACCGTCGAGCCTTTAGTATTTCCTGAAGCGGAAATGGTTATCTAAATTCTGTGCTTTATTTCCAAAATTAGGAAATAATTGAGAACAAAATACGATCAAATACTTTCCATAAATATCTGCGAACAGACTGGCGTCTATCCGTTATGTTTAACTGGGCATGTTATGCGCGTGATTTGTGTAAGCTGTAGCCAATGAGAGTGCTATTTCGATTATTGCAGTAATTGTGTGGCCAGACAGCCCGCACCCGCGCTGATAAACACAACGACGCATACATCAGATACACAGCATCCCTATATCCCGAGATGCTGCACTGCGGAAAAGTTGGAAGTATTTCCCCAAGAAAATAGTTAGAAAGGAAAAGGTAGTAGAAATAATAAGATTTCAATTCTATGGCTCGCGCGAGCGACGAAAACGTCAGAAAATTACTGGAATTATAAATACCTGGAGGGAAGTTACCGTCTTTGAGGTTAGGCGGGTTGTGAACAAAATTGAAGATTTATGAATAAATTTTTCAGTAATTTATTCCATCATTCCTCAAGTACACTCTGGCGAAAATTGTTCCGCTATTTCCGGTGATTTCGCCCGGGGGCACGGGGAAAGTGACATCTTGTCTTTTAAAGCAGGCCTCGTATTAAGGCCTATCAAGAGTCGCCTCAGTCATTAGTTACACTCCATTTAATTCGGTTTGCCCTGTCTTCGACGATGTAGCATCTTTATGTATTAAACCTGTAGTTTTTCTAGGCGACTCTTTATTGCCCCAAATATCATCTCCCGTCGACTCTAATTTGATCAGGAAGCGACAATTTCTTTCCATCAAGACGGAGGAGTATCTCTCTTTACCTGTTTTGCCCCCGACTGATCAGTCGGCCAGCAATATCGCGGCAATTTTCAATACATAACCTCATAAACACTATATCGCTGAGATCAAAATTTGCCCGCCTCCGATGTTCATACGAAAAATTAACAGTTATGATGGAAGCAAGCGGAGCGATAAATACAATTATCTTCCATATCACTGAACTAACAGGATTTCTGTTTCTGTCTTGGCATGACGAGAGCTGCCCACGAAGTGCATGCATCAGCCGGTACGAGAAACATGTCCTATAGGCAATTATGTCCGTCCAAAAGCGCAGGCGTTCCCAATTCAGGTGTAATAAGAAAATAAAAACCAAAACATTCGTGAATGAGAAAAAAAACCCTACAAGGAAAGTTTGCCTTTTTAATATTTTCGCGCGTATTCGAAATCAAAAGCTATAAATTGTCCACTTATACTGTGAAGGTTTGGGTTTACATGAATGCAAATTTAGTTATTCGGGGTCGCTGCGCAGGTGCCGTCGCCGTATTTTGCCAGGTTTTAAAGCAATCACAGTCATACAGGAAAGACGAACTCCCTATGCTTTTTCATTTGAGAAACTATATACTCTTCTCTATTCGTGTGTATTAACTGGGTTATAAGACAGCAAGCAGACTAAAATTCCTACGGACTACCTTTACTCGGGTGCGATGCGCGCTGTACCATGACACGAGATGAATACGTCATTTTGGCACGATATGATGAAATTAATTATACCTTCATTTGTACAGGAGTATGTTTGAACGTCCATACTGCCATTGGGTAGTGATATGAAAGGAATACTATGAGGCGAGCGTGCGTCCGTGTAATTGAATAGTGGTATGAAAGGAGCAGTAAGAGCCGTGCGTACGTCCGTGCCACACAGTAGTCGTATTGAAGGAGCAGTATGAGCCGTACGTACGTCCGTGCCACAGGGTAGTCGTATGAAGGAGAAGTATGAGCCGTGCGTGGGCACGTGTCACTGAGTAGTAGTATGAACGGAGCCGTGTGTGAGTGCGTGCGTCGGTGCCACTGGGTAGTGATATGATCTCAGAAATGGTGCCCTCTGGATGTAGAAGTGGGTGGAGGAGGGGGTGTAGGAGGGGGTGGAGGAGGGGTGGGGAGGTCGGGCGAGAATGGTGTATATAGGATGAGGAGCAATCATGCACCTAAGGATAATGTGCTCGTACATTGTACATATAATATGTGGTGAAGTCTCCCAACAGGTAGGTTGAAAACAACAACAAAGGAACAAACAAAAGAAAGAAATAAAAAAAGGAAAGCAAACATAGCATAGCAGAAAAGTTTATCTGACCGCGTATCTTCTTCAATTGTTGTTTAATACAGCTGAAGTAAATACCAGTATAGGTCTAAAATAAGAGTGCAATCGATCGGTGAACAAAGCAACAGATTGCCGATTTCGGGCTCAAATCTCGCGCGACAGTCTTCTAGAATGGAATAATGTGTTCCAATCCAATGAAATATCGCCTACTTAGACGAAATAATCAACACGTCAGTTGAACAGAAACTTTTTTACTATAAACTTGTATTGTTTTTCATTTGAGATCGCAGTTTAGTATTTCTTTATTCACAGACAAGAGATATACAAACTTTCAACTAATTTTCACAAAGAAACCCTAGAAATAAAAGTATAAAATGTAACCTAGAACCGAAGTCACTGATTGATAACTGGTGTAAATTTGATTTATATGGATAAGTTTTTCCTGTTATTCCAACAAAGCACTATACAGCTAACATTCTTGATAAATCTGGCAACTGTAGGTCGAGAAAAGTCCAGTTATCATCGATTAATTATATTTCATATGTTAAAGATATAGCAAAGCGACCCGAATAACAAACCAGAACGCTTGCGCTCAGCCACGCGTCAATTCATCCGCCCGCTGTTTTCGGGGCGAGATAGTACTTTCTAAGGATTAACATGAATTTTAGTGCAAACCACGAATTGAATGATCATTTCAGCTTGTGTGTCATTGTAGTGATGCCCATTGTAATGAGACATTTTTTCACAATTACAAGTTCAATTGTTTATACTGCTCAAATGCTCCCAGAGAGCGTCAATTTACCATGAATTTCGTAAAAAAACCTCTACACTGCCAGGGGGAACCCCCCTCTCAGACTCCTCACCCCCTCAAGATACCCCCCGCCCCACCCAGACTTGAAAACTTGTCTACGCCCTTGTGTGTTGGAGGTTTTCGGCGTACTTATCTCATGGTTCCATCGCCTCGTCGAGACACGAATGAGGTAACTCGTTTTAATTATTAATGCGACTTCTTTAACTAGTATATTCTAACACAAAATGCTAAACCTTGTCCAACCACAGTACTCTAGTATCTGCCACATTTGTCTTTTCCAGTTTAATAAACCTGGCGGAAAAGATCGTTTTACTTAAATCGATACAAACTTGTCTTTTCGCTGAGCAGTTCGGTCGGAGTCACACAAATATACCTCGGGGTGAATATGATGGCAATTTTACGCTTCACTTAAACCCACACTCTTGATAATCTGGACTTATTGGGGAATAATATGTCGATTTTAGCGTTCCCAGCCCGAGGGTCCGAGACCAACTTGCCCGAGGCTGAATAGTTTGATGTGCTATAACGCGTAATTTCTGAGCCCTTCAAATATTTCAAGACTGACTGTAAATGTTGCGTAGTTAGGACCGAGGATTATTATCAATTAGTAAACGTAATGCGATTTTCCGGGTAATTTTTTCTGAATATCCTTCGCCCGGTGCTCACATGGAAGATGACAGAATGGCAGAAAGCAATAGGCCTACATCCATTCCGTGTTATTTATACACGTCGTACATCAGTCAAGAACGGTTCAAATGTCTGGTTCATGGAACATGTTCTGTCTGCAACACGAGACGGAACTATGGGTCCATAAGGAATTCAAATACTGAAATGGTTCTAACAGTTTGGTGATTTTGGCACTTTGCACATATAGGAGTGTCCTATAAGATTCCATTTGTAGGACAATCCTTTAGAATCATATGGAACAGTCAGATAGAATTTTATAGGACCGTCCAACAGGATCATATATATATAGGAAAGTCATATATGGATAGTGCAAAAATCCTATCGTTTTTCTCTATAGGAATCATATTCAGGAACCTTGCTGATATCGTGCGTAGAGTGTTTTTTTTTTTTTTTTTTGAATATTCAATGGGATAATTTAGTCAAATCATATTGGTCAGTAGCCTTTCTCTCATAGGATGCGATAGTATTTTGGCATATAGGCTAGCCTATAGGATTCAATGGGACAACCATATACTATTGCATCCTACAGGACAGTCCGATATAGGATCCCATAAAACAGTCCTATGATAACTTACAGGATCGCCCTATAGTGTAGCTCAGATAGAGAATTAAATTTAACGTCGCGTTCAACAATATTTCAGCTATATAGTATATAGCAACTACAATGCTAGTCAACAACCCAACATCAATCTAAAAGTGATAAACAGAGCACATTGAAGAATTGATACATACATTAATATTCATTTAACAAGCCGATTTCTCTCACATAATTTAAAATCAAATATTCCCTCTCCCGACTAGAAGATCTTCTAAACTAGTTGCTTGGTAAAAGGAATATCTTACAACCTTAAGATCTACATGGTTGATCAAAATATATTTAACTGTGGAATACACATTTGGGCTGGTTCGTTTTTTAATAAACGTTCCCGAGTCAGTCGTGAATGACCGATTCTACACTGCCTGATTGTAGCGTGAGCGAAACACTCGATTCCAAGATTATCAACCTGACTATCTAGGGCTACCTTAACATGTGCATCAGCAAATTAAAAAGACAATGTATTAGACCTACCATGACGTATGGATTCTGATACACGCCAACTGCTGAAACCAAGTTTATATTTTCTCACAATATAAGAGGAAGTTTGATAATTTGGAAGAACCAAAAATGATTTTGGTTTGAGGAGTATGTGTGTATTTTCAAAAAAATGGGAACTTGGATCATTTTATGCAATTGACCTTCGTCATTTTCTCAAGGCCGATATATATGTTATTCTGTAAGCTTCAAGAATAGTCTGATTCGGCAGGTTTGGGTTTGAAACAAAATCAGCTTTATTACCATCACACAAGAAGGGGGGTTTCCACAGTGTATATATACATAATGAACATTTGAAATAAAAGAAGAAGATCAAATCTTCAGATGTCCATGTGTTCTCGGCTGAAATCTCAGCAGAATCTATTAGTTTATCACGAATTAAATAATTCGAAATTACTTGTATGGAGAAAAAATAATAACCCAATGCGCAAACCATCCAAGGTGCGACAAAATCAAGACAATTGTCGCAAATTTACAAATATTAATGAAACATGCATTGATGAATTCACCGTAAATTAATATTCCATCAATTTGGAGTTATAAAACGATAAAAATGCGCAGATGTTGGAGCAATAATGATTTGATATGCCAATTCTTGTGAAATGTTCGACGATATTGATGTTGCGAGATTAGAATAACATTACATAATCCAAGATTTTAACTAAATCGTCTCCTGTCATCATCTTGAAGAGCTAACTTCGACAAATTGGACGAAAATCGCATCTGGTTACGTTTCGTTTAGACCTCGTATTTGTATCCTTTGATTATAGAGACCACTTTCCAGCATGTGCAGCCTCCGGCTAAATAAATACGCTGACTTCATTAGCTCCTCTCGAGGATCTTGTCCAATCAAAAGTCGTGATGTTAACTTTATCATTATCCGCATCTGTAAGGATCTCCGGTGTTATAAGAGTGGATATTAGGATATTTATGTTAGTTTTGGGATGATCATTGACGCTTAAGAAGAATCGAACAGATACTCATGTGTAAGAATTGCCTAATATAAGATATCTGTATCTATATCATAGTGAAATGCAGTATTTTCAACTGAGGACATTTTACACTGAAAATAGAAAAACATTGTCGTCTTCTAGAATTTAACGTGGTATTTGCTGCAGAATATCCGTAGCTTTTCACGCCAAAAATAATATCCGAAAAGCAGATGAAAGATTACAGTCATGGAAACTGAAGATCAGTCACCAGCTTGAGGTGCCATTTTAGATTTTTAAAGCTTTATTCCCTGGAAAGTACGTCTGATATCGGATAAGCTTATATGAGAACTGAACATTTGCGAAGATGGTGGACAATATTGTACCACATAACAAACGGTCATTTCTGATACGGGACCTCATCGGTCTTGGGTGTGACACTGATGCGTGTGAGGACACGGCCAAAGATCGACTTACGGAGGACGAGGATGGTCACATTTCAGGTAAAGCTCAAACGTTTTGTCTTTCATTAAAATAAGCATACAGGAAGCTGTTTTTCTTTAGTTTCGAACAAAAACTGATGACTATAACTAGTTACATGTATACTAAAGCTTTTGTAGTAATGTAACAGCTTGACAGTTGAGCCAGAAAGTACACAGAAATGGAAAATAAGAAACTATAGGATGCACTTTCGAAGTAAATTTGAAAAAAATATTGTGTTATTATAAAGATTATGCGACTGTCCATAACTGTGTGCCTCTAAAGAATATTCAGCCCACGCCAAGGGACATTTCCATTTTTTTTATTCGTTTTTGTATAGGGAATACAAATTTCACTTGTAAATACTGAGCCTGTCCTAAGCTCTTTACAAAGGGGTGAAAATTATAAATACTTGGTTTCTCGCATTCAGCTTTTAGTTTTACATGAAACACCATATATTTCTCGAAAAGTATATTCTTTCTAGAAATCTGAAATTTGCCATGCTTGTTACATACATGCTTTATTCAAAATCAGTATCTCAATTTTATTTGGATTAGTCCCAGTTTTGGAAATATCGAACTTCAAATTTACATCTTGGTAATTTGATGAATTTTCTTTCTTGCCTTTACTTTCAAAGTCGATTTAAGAGCAACTACACAAAATATAAAAACATCTGAGACACCAATTTTGAGTTGAAGTTTGATCTTCTATCAAAAATGTATATTTTATTTGGATTAGTCCCAATTTTGGAAATATCGAACTTCAAATTTACATCTTGGTAATTTGATGAATTTTCTTTCTTGCCTTTACTTTCAAAGTCGATTTAAGAGCAACTACACAAAATATAAAAACATCTGAGACACCAATTTTGAGTTGAAGTTTGATCTTCTATCAAAATGTATATTTGACGTGACAATAAGTTGAACACTTTGCGAGGATATATTCGTTTTAAAAAGAGGATTGATTTTTTTTTAATTCAAAAATAATTAATGTTTTTTCAAATAATTATAACAGTAACAAAAATTATAATTCATACTTAATTTATTTTTCCCGAACATAAGCATTTTCTAATAAATATAATATTTTGTCATAGGGCTGTGTCGTCAGTATTACTGTGATGAGACACATGTGCATAAAGTAGCCTAAACCTAACAATGGGGTAGGAGAACGAATTGTCAGTCTGGAAAAAGCTGTACCGAAAAAAAAAATAAAGTAAAATAACTGAGAAAAACTGGTGAGGAGAAGGGGGGAGGGGTGAGGGACTGGTGAGGAGAAGGGAGGAGGGGAGAGGGACTGGTGAGGAGAAGGGAGGAGGGGAGAGGGATTGTAGTTATAATCACCGAAAAGTATTCTACACTATCGAATGAACCTAGCGCTGATCGAATTGTGTATATCATAACCATACGGTATACAATAGTACCGATGAATCGGGACTGTGATCTTTTTGTTAACACAAAATATCTTCAAAGAAAACGTAAACGTATATGCATTACAGAAGTAGTATTGACAATCTGATCTGGATGGGGCGTCTATATGGATAAACAGAGAACGGTAGCCCTGTAGCAACCGATTTACACAATTGTCACAAATGCGACAACCTCGTTGTTTAACTGTACTGTCAACCTTTGAAATCAACTCCATATTCCATCTCACGCACGATGACTGATAAATGTTAAGGAATATCAATATAGGAGCATATAGCAGAGTTTCGATCAAATGAGAGACCACTGGAAACAGTGTCGAAATGAGGCAATATATGTTTGGTATGCATTAAAAACTTGTCCTTAATTTGACGTTTCACTTCGTCTGAGGGTTTACGTTCACCAATAATGATCAAATTGTCGTTTCTGTGCACACGTTTACTGTACATGGGATAGAACAAGCCTTTTGTCTTTATTCTCCCCAGTTATAATGGAAATATTTGTTTGCTCATGTTGGAAATTATATATGGTGAATAAAAAATCAAATCAAATCAAATCAAATCCCTATAATGCGAATATCAACGAAAACTTGACCATCTCTTCTGTCATTCTGTAACTGTGACTGTTCACAAGAACACAGTGAAGATCTGATTTAGGTTAAGCGGAATTCGACACAGGTGACGAAACGTAGCGCCAAAGATAGCGCATACTATATTAGGGTACAATGTTATCAGTGTATGTGATATTTACCACCAAAATTGAGAAACTTTAGGTGGTATATCCTATCAGTCACTGCAAAAACCGTTTTGTGACGATGATTGAAATGTCACATTTTACACAGGATATACTAGGCTAGATATTTATGCGCTATGTGCAGACCCCATAGGACATTTATCTATAGGAATCATATTCAGGAACCTTGCTGATATCGTGCGTAGAGTGTTTTTTTTTTTAATATTCAATGGGATAATTTAGTCAAATCATATTGGTCAGTAGTCTTTCTCTCATAGGCGATAGTATTTTGGCATATAGACTAGCCTATAGGATTCAATGGGACAACCATATACTATTGCATCCTACAGGACAGTCCGATATAGGATCCCATAAAACAGTCCTATGATAACTTATAGGATCGCCCTATAGTGTAGGTCAGATAGAGAATTAAATTTAACGTCGCGTTCAGCAATATTTCAGCTATATAGCAGACCCCACCTCCCGGAGCCCCCCCTTCCCCCCTCCCCCCCCTTCCGGGATATTACTGTCCAGGAGTCATCTCTCTTCTTGTATAGTTTATGTGGGAGAGCACTTTACATATTATTTGAGGTATGTCTGAAAATAATGTCCCACTTGAACTATTGATTGTTTCCTTCAAATCCAGTGAAGGTGAATATATATTCTACACGGCGCCACTTATATAAAGATTATCCCAAGCAAGAAGGTCGTCTATATAGTGTTTGGTGAATGAAAATGATATTTTTGTGTAATTTCGGTAAAAAGTAGTAGTCAAAAGAGAACTGATATAGGTGTGTCAGAAGACTTATAAGTCGCCGTGATCTGCTCAGATAAGCGATAGACCCAATATTTTGGGGTCGACATTCGACCAAATAGTTTCCACCCAATGGCATTAGGATTCTGTCCCCAAAATTACTGGATCAAAATCGAGAACGTTTTGTTTTGGTCTATTCGACCATGTCATTCTAACAGTGTTCAATAACTATATGCTGCTGGTAGATAGTGTGGCATGATGCTTTTGAAAGTTAATAGGGACCAATTAGTTGACCATCAGTAACATCCATTGGATTACGTCGTCGGAAAATAAACTGAGGCCGAGAAACGGTAACACCGTAATCTACAGATCTGTTTATGCAAAGGCGGACACTTTTAACGATAGATATCTATCCTTCTCAATAACGTATGTTTGTAAACTCGTGTAAGCGAATGTCTTCGATGGCACTCGCTCAGTCATGAGTAGACCGATACATGATCCTTGCTGCTCTAGAATTCTCTCCAAAGCGGAGACATAGCAGAAAACGCAATCAGGAAATCATCAAAATTTAGTGGATACATCAGAGACGATATCCCAGGTATGGCTATTTTTAAAGTTCGAAGGTCAACGTCACATTGCCCCTCCCCCCAAACACACACACAAAACCACAACTGGAAATTTTTGAAGGTATTATCAGTGCTATTACTCTGGCCCAAGGATGTACAATGTGATAAAAACTTCAGGAATACCTCACGCTAATGGCAAACAAGAAACCTATTGGCGTCGGAAGGTCAAGGTCACTGGGGGATACAAAATGTCAGAAAACCACTGAAAATCACATTTTCACTTCAGCGGGACAAACATTATTGAGATGAAACGGTCAATGGTCACGGTTACTGACCTCCAGCAACTCACTCTTAACGCGAAAGATTCAATAGTTTTAATGACGTAGTAGCGATAGATCGAGTGAGTGGGTCAGTGAGTGAACGAATAGGATTTAACGCCGCTTTCAACAAATTTTTAGTCATATATCACGGCATTGTAGCTACATGTGACAGAACGGTTCTAACGCCAAATTTGTGTTGTGCTGCTTCGTCAACGCACCATGTCATAGGCAGATATGATATTTAACCTAGTCATATTATCATGGTCAACCAGTCCTCAGTCTGTCCCATCAAAATATACTTTTTCCTACGCATTAGGCTCTCATTTGTAAATTGTCCGGTAATGAGTGAATGAGTCAGTCCATCCTAATCCTTTCTCCGACAAAATAAGGAGAACCGTTGACATTAGAACCCCATGAACGTGCATTAGGGGACTGTTACCAGCAAGTGCTGAGCTGACCTACTTTTGATGAAAATTTAGCCTACTTAGGTGACCTATAAACCTCGAAATTAGCAAAAACATATCCTAATGCCACCTAAGACCATGGAAATGTGCTTAATTAGGTCAATTTTAGTGTGACCTGACCTAACTGGGTCAAGGTCAATGTGACGTACTTTCTGACTCAATTTCTGACCTAATTAGGTGACATAGAAACCTCGAAATTGGCAAAAACATGTCTTGGGTAAAGATACACACTTAACTCATATCATACCCTACTTCGTGTGCCATGTAATATACATGTAGGTGACATAATACTTAAGGATATTAAGGTATAAAGCCAATTATTCTAAAATGTTTCAATTTCATCTCTCATCAGATGAACGTTGTCTCAACATCTCTGAGGATGATCTTGACACAGATGATGAGGGTATCAGTGTCGTCGACGACGGTGATTTCTCCGAAGATAAACTTGCCCAAAATGGCGTTAGTTATCAGTCATTCTCGTCCACGGGAACAGACGACCACTCCATCGAGTCATCAGCGCCCGCTACAGGAACGGGCCAAAAGAAACCACGAAGACGGCGGACGGCATTCACGCATGCCCAGTTGCAGTTCCTGGAGCGGAAGTTCCGGTGCCAGAAATATTTGAGCGTGGCTGACCGTGGTGAGGTGGCGCAAACTCTTAACCTGACAGAAACACAAGTGAAAACATGGTACCAGAATCGAAGGTAAAACTTTGCCGTTGTTATCTTGATTATATTCTTTAGTGAACCGTTCGAGAAGATTAAAACCTATTACAATTCGAGCTAGAAACATGCCATAGAAAGCATGACCATTTTCTTCCTTAGCTACGACATTCGGATGACCTCACCCCATTATGGACGCCACCTTCTGATTTCAGACAATTCCTTCGAATAATACGGCTTATAGTAATGACGGTAGCCTACACCAATAGTAATGACGGTAATCTACACCAAAACATACATTTTTTACTTTTTGTAGTTATCAGCTATACTTCAAATTATGTTTTCTAGTTTCATATGGTCCAATGACTAATTTAATACACTGTTACAACATGTTTGAGTAATGCCATTTTGGAACCATCTTCATTATCTACAAACGTGAGACGGACCTTGAGATTGACCATGACAGCTCTGAATCTACTTACAGCAGATAATTTTGAAATGCCCAGAAATAAACATTACGTGGAATTGCGTCTGCCAATCAGATGAAACTATCATCATCAGCTCCCATTGTTCAGTCATGTAATGCCTCACTTGTTCGCAATTACTTATCAAGAGCAAAACATTTAACGGATTTCTCAAACTTGTACTTCGCCGGATGAGGACGAAGTCTGTAAAAGTATCGGATATCGCTCCGTAATATTGGGTATGGTCCCTTCCCAAACCAGCTTGATGATGGTGTACGGGATCCAACTGAGCTTGAAATGCGCTTGGAGACGATCAAACAGACGGTCATAATATCCAAGTACCGAAATAGAAATCAAGTCATTACTTATAGCTACCACATAATACTTCGTGTCATTACTAGTAGCATGGTTTTGTCTGAACGATTTGCCGAACTACTTTATGATGGAGATCTTTTTTGCCGTTGTTTTTTGGCTAGGACAAAATGGAAGCGGCAGACGACTGCAGCAATGAGGGCTGAGCAGCTCCGGAATCACGTGTGTGATGAGAAGGATTGTCCGGGAGCAAAGCGTCTGGCATCCGAAGCGGGTCATTGCTGTTCACGATGTCTGACCAACAACATAGCGGCTTCCACAATCACAACCTTGACAACAGCAGCCTCGACTCCGATGCTGCCAAGGATCTACTTCCGCAATCTTCCTTTGGCATTCTCCGGCTGCGCTCTTTGAAAGATGAGTTGATCAAGACGACTTAAGCAACTTTCCAGAAGCCACGTCCGGAATTGTGGGGATTGTGGCTTACTATGTAGCCAATCAATGAATCTGGATTATACTTATGGTTAAACCATTTCACAGTGCTGTGATACAAATAACCAATCAACATCCAGAACAGGTACTTCCGATTCCTCCAGTGCCTCTGGAGTAAGTCTCCCAGGTTAAATTCTTTGAAAGATTAAACTAGATAACAAGCTTTAACTAACTTCTTGGCATCACTGGACATGATAAACAACGAGGCGAACAAAATCGTTTTCATTCGCCTGTTAATTGGTTGTTAGGGAAACCCAATCGACCCTGAAGAGGCCCATTCTGGTGAGACCCAAACACCCACGGCTCGAAAACGGCTTGTAGAGCAAACTTGTTGTAGAACCAGAGATTGAAAGAAAGACATTGCATTATATGATAATATGATGTTTAATACGTAAAGAATTAGTAAAACACTTTTTCTTTTCCTAATATAACGATGACACGTGCTACATTTCTTATCGATATTATCGAACAACTATATTGTTTTATAGTAAGCATGTCATCGATGTAATTAAATGATATTAGTATATCCTGCGAAAAGAGGAGTCATCTGCTGAAAACGATACGAAGCCTAAATGGAAGCACGCTTTTCTGAAAGGAGACATGCCTACAATGTTAGGTATGCGTGAAATGGGGTCTGTATGTATCCTATTGTGTGCTTTAACGTTGCAGCTGACCTGGAATGGATCATAATGTATCCCTGATCTGAAGAAGCAGAGTTTCTGATTTATTGCTCAAAGCAGCGTGATTACTGGGATATATGCACATATGCCCCAAACTGTTGAATGTATTACATTTAAAAAGCGGTGTACCTTCCTGATTAACCTTTGATAATGATGTAAGGGTGTGTATTGCTAGAAAAGGACAAATAAGCTCACGCAGAGGTATTCTGACAAATCATAAACGGTATAGTATGACAAAGTCGTTATGTGTGTATATCGATGTATATCGATGTATATCGATGAATATCGAACAATTCAGTGCTGAAGAAACTGTTTGCATGCATGTACAACTTTGCGTGATTGCACATTCATGTATACATTTCATATTTGCATGAAGACGTCGCAGGTCACTAATTCGTTTCATTTGTCTCGCTTTCAAAAGTGTCGTTTATTGGCAAACTTTAGAATTGTAGCGCGCAGTATGGACTGACTAGAAGGTACACGATGGCGACTCTTGTCAAAGTGCAGTTGTCAACAACTATCCAATGTAATTTGAATAACGATCGAAAATAAAGGAATAGTGCTGTTAAATTAACATCAATTATTATCATTACTATGTACTATTGTTCTTTCTATCCATCAAAATACAGTTTTGCATGTACCGTTACTTCTGAGAAGGAAAGATATATGTACAAGTGACCAGTTTTCCTACATGTGAAACATTTTGCTGAATAGGAGCGTGAGATTTGGCCTATCTGAGATGCGTGAACAACAGAGAGTGGAGAGGAAATGAGTGGGGAGAATATTCAACGATCAGAATTATTCTAACCATAAGAAACATGAGCAAACATTTGTCGAATTATTTTTCCGGGTGAGATCATGTCTACTAGTCGCAATACAACTCTGACTAGTAGACATGATCTCACCCGGACAAATAACTCACTGTACACCCATTAGAATTGTCTATGAGGTACAAAGCCTATGACCAAATACATGATACCTTATGATTAATTCTCAATTAGTTCAATAGTTACTTATCGTCTATTTCTGGTGAAAAATTATCTTGTTTAATTCATGCCGACACAAATGTATTACAAATGTATTATGCAACTACATATCCATATTGTGATGAAAATAATGCCAGGAAGAGAAAGCAACCCTGCAGCAGACGTCGGACATGTCGCCGGTTTTTCCGTCGTAAGTTTGTCATCAGTTTCTTCCTGAAGATCATATTCGCCACAGTTACCCGGTAAAATGGGTTGAGCAGGAATGCCTCGTCTTAAACAAGAAGAAATGGAATATATTCCATCAAGAAAGGTATCATAATACATAAATACAACTATAGCCTTGTTCCATAACGTGGGAAAATCGCTCAATGTTAGTAAATCATTTTTTTATTATATCAATAAAAACGTTTGTTGGTTGAATAAACTAGGACGTACGCCTAATTTTCATAACAGTGACGTTTGAAATACAAGGCAAATAATCACGAGGAATAGTTAGAAATCTCTATGAGTCGTGATAACGGTCTGAAATTCCAAGTGTAACTGACCTAACAAGACGACATCTTTGTTCATCCAGTCTAAATGCAGCGCTATCTGCATCCTTTACATCCGCATCACTCCACAAGCGCTCAGCGACGGCCGACAACCTTGGCCTATAATATGGGATAGAACATGCTCACTGACATTAACAAATATAATTAAGCAACTAATCCATCAAAGTTGTACGCTTGGGAATTCTTTTGGAAATTCATATGTCGAAATGTTTTAAAGGCGGCCATCCGCCGTATCAAATTCATTTAAATGCACCATAGAGACAAGAGATCACCGAAGAATGATGAGCCATCCTGTTCGAAGCCGTTTTGCGAGCGGATCCGGTAAAGGCGTTGCGATTGTTTTGAATTTCGGATGGAGGAAGAATATAAAATAATCATAGTTCATAAATTACAGCACCAAAGATGTATGAATATAGCCGTCTCGTTCAAGATCATTCTTACCATTCTGATATGGCTTATCTACAAACTTTTAGAGAGAGAGAGAGAGAGAGAGAGAGAGAACCTTAAATTTAACGTCGCGTACCACAATATTTCAGCTATATATAATGACGATAACATATCAGATCACTTAAGAACCACTCACCAGAGTCGCTGTAAGATGTTGGTTCCGTCTACATATTCTGCCCAGAGGCTCGCCTCTCCCCCCAAAACTCGGTTGTATTCTTTTTGAGAACCTGGATATAGGCGGAATTGACGTATTATGCATGAAGTGCTGATCAGTATACACGGACAGAAGTAGACGGAATAGACAACACAGGAGACAGCTACCGATACTATAGGAAGGTTGCTATGGGTATATTTTTGTTATCATTTAGAAAGTGATCGTATAACAGTATTTTCGTTATTTTGGGATAACAATATCTTAGAATAGCACAAATTCTAGTGCTGAAAAATTGGTCGAGTCCCGTGCGGGATTCGAACCAGCGACCCCAGAGTCAGGCACCTAATCGCCAGCACTGTATGTTGGCGATCATTTAGAAAGTGATCGTATAACAGTATTTTCGTTATTATTTAAATATATCTATTCAGCTGTGGGAGCTGTGTCATTGCGATCACCAGAGGGGTACTGTTTGTTTGTTTTCAAGATTACCGGTCTGCTACCTCCTACTTTTGTGAGAGGCCCGTTAGCCGAGTGGCTTGGATCGCCAACATACAGTGCTGGTGATTAGGTGCCTGACTCAGGGCTCGTTGGTTCGAATCCCGCACGGGACTGGACCAATTTTTCAGCACTAGAATTTGTGCTATTCTAAGATAGTGTTATTCCAAAATAACGAAAATACGGTTGGAGCGACCTACAGAAGGTTCTCTTGTTTGACCTTCACTTGTCCCGATTAGTGAAGGTCAAACAAATGACACGCCCTGTAGACTATCTCAATATGGCTGCCTTATGACACCTATTGCAACCTTCCTTCAGATACTCCGGGGTGCCAAAGTGCTTTCAAATACATCCCGCTAATGCCGTCAGTGTTAGAGCGAAGATCGTCCAGTTCAATTACGTGGATCAAGAAATCTACTGTTACCTTTGAAACTGAAAGGCTCACATAGATAGTACTTTCTCCAGTCCTGGCCATAACAGTTGGTGAATGTTCTTCACTCTGGAGACAAAATGATAGCGTTACAGGGCGAAGACGTTCTTTGGTATTGTACCGTCTGGAACTCTGGTATAAAGGGTGGCCCATTTGGACTCTGACATTCTACGGCTTGTACAAACCTTGCAACTTCCAGGTAATTTGAATGGTGGGAGGGGGTTCATGTATAAATTCGGAGCCGATGCTCAGATCAACGTTAAATTCATGCAGTTATGGTCACCTGTGAAGTTAAACGGTTCACATAGATAGTACTTTCTCCAGTCCTCCCCATAGCTGATGTAGTTCAAATACCAGCACGCACTAATGATGACGTGGTACCCATCTTTGGTGATGTTTGTCGCATAACTCTGCCATGCTTCAAAGTGCCCTGGCCATAGCTCCGTATCTTTCCATACTCTTATAACAGTATCGTTTTGAACCTGAGATTGGGGATTGAAGGAAATAACGTTGGGCTAAGAATAATGGGATTACAACTCTCCAAATAGCTATACAATAAATTTTTCTACTGATGGATGTCCCAAAGTTCATCTCCTAGCTGAATTTCATTATCAAAATGCGAAATAATCCCACATTCAGGAGAAACGAAGTAGATGGTTCGTATAAATAAATCCGAAAAATAAATAAAAAACTGTGAGTCCATGTTGAAGGAGTGCGTAATATCAGATGCATTTGGCAGCGAAAAACAGAGAACTCAAGTGAAAGTATGAGAATGGCAAAAACAAGTTTGTAGATATAAGAATATGTGTCATACAATTATTAGGTCAATTTACGCAGATTTATAGTCCACTTGCGCACAAATGGAAAGAGCATCGAATTCTATACTTTTTCGAATGATCTATCCATCTAGCATCAATTCATACTTGTATCCAAAATCAAATTTTCTTTATAACAATACAGCAGTCTGCTCAATCTAAGGTGAAATTTGTCCAATGGTTTACCTCTTTCGTATATATCTCGATGAGTTACCACATACCTTTGCGCCATGCTCTATGGGATCTTGGTAAATATAAACTTTTGCTCCAAGAGATCGAGCGATATCGATGACTTTTGTTGAGTAAACTTGTTCGAGTTTGTAATACTCATCTGGTTGGAAACCCTGCTTCTCCATAAAATCCGATATATTTGGGCTAGACTGCCTGTATAAAATTGACAATTGATAAAACATCAAAGATATCTAGGTAGAATTTTCAATCTGTAAACTAACAAGCGGGTTATCGCTAAATGTTGATATCAATTCGTTTTGTCCGAGATCATCACCCATTTTGATGTCTCTAAGAAAATACATAAATGTTTTCTTGAAATATCAGCACGAAAATCCCTAAAGATAAATTGGATACACAGCGGCTGTATTCTGGTTAGTTACTTGAGACACGGGAAGAATCATCAATTTTAAGAAAGACAGCTAGGAACAATATCATTCGTGATTGTTTTGGTTTCGTCTTTGTTATTGTGAAATCACCGAGTATTATGAGCAAATTTGGAGTGAAAAACGATTATGATGACTTGATAACATCATTGAAAATTGTTGATCTGTTGAAAATAAAAGCAACATTTAAAGAGGGGGGAAATAGATGCCGGTGCACTGATAAGAAGTCATAGGATCTCACAGGCCAATATTCTGGCGCATATCTAAAAATTTTAAAAGAACCAAAGATAATTCCTGTGCTTTTATTGTAGATGTTCATGTGGACATCTTGAGTGACATGAACACACAGCCCCTATAGCACCGGTTTGAGTGGTACTAGATACAAATATCCAAGAGTAATGTAATAGCACTGTCAAGTCATCGGATGGAAAGTGATTAACCATGTGACGGTTGCAGGAACCTGGGGTATGCCTGCTAGGATTTCGGTTCGAACATGCAAATTGAAATTTGTTTTGAACGCGAATTCTTTTCGGAAAGCAGCTGCCTATTGAACGTCTAACTCAGCTGTATTGTAGTGATAACTGATATGGACGCCTATATATATACTCAGCTGTATTGTAGTGATATCTGATGTGGACGCCTATATATACTCAGCTGTATTGTAGTGATATCTGATGTGACGTCTATAATTACTCAGCTGTGTTGTAGTGATATCTGATGTGGACGCCTATATATACTCAGCTGTATTGTAGTGATATCTGATGTGGACGCCTATATATACACCCAGCTGTATTGTAGTGATATCTGATAAATTGAATCAAATTCTTTCAACAACGTAACACTACTATAACCGTCTAGTGAACAAGAGTTGAGAGGAACCTGTAGCTATATCTATCGTTCTGTAGATAAATTCAGTTTTCTCACCAGCAATAGTAATGAGCCTCGTCCATCCCCAGATCGATATACTCATCCTTGAAGACAGTGACAATCTCCCCTAGGAATTCCCTCATGAACTCGTAAGTCTTGTTTTTGGTGGGATCAAAGTTTTCGGAAATAGCATGTTTACCATACTCTGCTTGGTATGGCTTCTGGTCCGCCCAACATGGCGTCATCAATTCTGAGGATGAGATAGGTCAAAAATAACGAGAACTGTTCCGCTCAGTATGATCGCATTTAGCAAGCAAGATGAGCGGAGGATGCACTTGCTATAACGTTGCAACCACCTGCACTGTTTGGTTTATTAAAGTTGACAACGTAGTTAATAAATAATAGTCAGCTATTTACTCCTGTTATTGTCGCAAATTTTGCGTATTGATCCATCTACATGAAACCTAGTTTGTTAGTATACAGCGAGTGGAATGTGAATGACTGGAACCCGGTGTTCTCTCTTGGAATAGATTACCAAGGTATACAACTGTGTACACCAATCATATTAGTGTCCACACATGTTGACGTGTCGCGATTAGACAAATACAACATCTCAGCTGTTATAACCATAAATGTTACTATATGGTGCCTGCTTGTATTTTGGTGCCGCAACTATCATGTGAATAAGTATTTGTTTTCAAGCAAGCCTAATATTTCATATCTCATATACACAATATACCTACCTGGAAAGGCCTTTCCCCATGACTGAGTGTGCCCAGGTGTATCGAACTCCGGAATTACCCGAATACCGCGTAATCTGGCGTATTCAATCACCCGGGCGACATCGGACTGAGTATAAATATGTCTCGAAGAATAGGCACCCTGGAATTGGAAAAATGGTAATTTAGGAAATCTGACCAAGAAAGTTCTATTTTGACTCAACAATATAGAAAATAACGGTTTAGTACATGAATAATGGTATCATAAATAAATAATGCAGTGTTGCTATACAGATGACACATGTAATTTGGAAATCTTCCATCCTTACACGCAGATAAAATTATAATATGATATTACTGATCATTGTAGGCGTTTGTGTAGGTTGTAGTATTGTCACCTTGTATCTGGTCAGCAAAGGAGATCCAAAGTATTAGAATGAGGATAAAAACAACGAATATGCACATATTTTCGATTGGCCAGTCAATTTCCGCAGGTTTCTTATACATGTATATCTCACCTTCTGAGACAACTCTGGGAATTTCACACTGACGTAAGGAAAAGATTGGTCGTCGACGATATGCCAGTGCATGACGTTTAGCTTGTTGTAAGACATGGCGTCCTTCAAAAGCAAAAATACCTTTTACATTATTCAAAGGAACATTCCCGGCTACTCATTTGTATACCATAAACATGAATTTCAGGAATTTTGCATTACAAGAGTCGCATAAAATTAATCGTTTGAAAGCATATTAGGTCTACTCTAGAATGATTTTATTATACATTAATTTACCTTCAATTAATACGTAATATACCATATTATGTGGAACGTGCACTGGTTTCATTCTATGCTTCTGCTATATGAGAGATGTAGAGAACGAGAGGATATACAGAAACAGGTTATTATCTTTCAAATTACTTACCAAATTCTTCAACAGAATCGACATAGGCAAATAATGCCTCGCTGTGTCTACCAGCAGTCCTCGATAAGGAAAACGAGGCCAGTCTCGTATGCTTGTCACGTTAATGTGATACTTGGAATGGAATAGGAAAAATCAAAATTTATATCAACAAGGTAAATGCAAGCGCTTCACTGAATTGAAATTGTATATAGACATATTTTCAGAAATCGCCCTTATTAATCGCACTGGAAAGGCTTTAATGTATTCACTCTTATTAGAAGGCTATGGGTGTGCAAAGAATCTGCAAGGGAGAAATATTACACAACATGTGCGTAACATCCACAAATAGGAAACAACTAGTTCATCGACAGAGATATACCTTCCAGACTGGATACTATGAACTATTAAACTGTAATCACCTTGGTTTGAATGTTCACTAGCCATAACGTGGTAACATATATAATCCTTTAGAATATCGACGGGATCCCAATCATGTAGCGCTATACTGGGTGATTGTTTTGTTGGATCGAGAAGTTTGAGGTCCTTCCATAATTTGCTGGCAAAATGACGGATCAGTCAGATTTCGTATAGACTTTCGAAAACTCAACGTCATAACTGTTGGAGATGCATGACGCCAATAGCCTACTATGAGATTTTATACATTTGTCTGACCAGTGTTACGATTGGCTTGTTTTGGTCTGTATATTCGAATTAATGCCCGATATCGTTACTTTTCGCAAATGTGCCATTCAAGTAACACTGACAACAGAAGAAGGTGTCGTATATATGTGGAAATATTCATCAGCATGCCAATAAACAACAATTAATTTACCTTTTTATCACTGTTGATGTATATCAGTTGGCTAAACGTGTCGAGGCCTGCGAGAAGAAATTTTACATACATATTTGAGAGGAAGTCGTGATCCATTAAGTTATTTCACACATCAGACTTCCTTTGAAGGCATTTTTACAGAAACTACCTGGATAAGATAAACCACAAAATCAATTTTAGTGTTGTTGCTCATGCGATATCAAGTAGTACTCACATAGCCTCAGCTATTTTCTTAGGTAACAACGCTCTGACCATAGCAATAGTCAGATCCTACATTCAATATTCAGCCGTCGTCCATCTAAGAATATCCAGGTCAATAATCGAAAGACCTATTTCGTATGACAGTACAAATTCCAAAAGTGTATGAAATAAAAATAATACATTTCACCACTGGCGATAAAATTATTAGATAAGTTACTGCAAAGTATCATTATTGCGTTATCTACACCATTAAACGTTCTTCCAAAGAATTCTCAGTACATTCAATGTTAAAAACGAAGAATAACTTGTTGATATCATATAATCAAAGAAGTTACCAGAGGGTTAAATAGTCACCTCGTAATGCTCCCCAAACACTACGCGTTTTAATTTTCGCCTCTGCATTCTCGATATCAAGCTCATCTGTATGAAAAATATGGCATAACTGTGTAAATTTGTTTTATCATTCCAAATAGACATGCATAACAAAATCAAACATAGGGCCAATAACAGCGAACCTATTATTGGATATTTCAGTTCAGTAGGATTGACTATGATAGCGGACTATAGTTCCAAAGGAGTCGGTGATTAACAAATTCGATGCATTCGATGGAGTTTGGGGTTCCGATCTGACACCTCTAATCATTCTGCCAGGCGCATATATAGTGATGGTGTGGTCAACGCCCATCAATTTAAAGTCAAAATCGCATCACGGCGTTATGAATGACAATGGGTGCTGGCTAAGTTCCGTGTCCTTAAATTTTGCGTATCTTTCAAATATGGCTATAATAATGTGGCATGGTTACATGCAGAAACACACATTTGTGTGTGACGGTAATAAAACTGATATTTGTTTTCAATCTAAAACCTGCAAAACCATATTTTACACACTGAAATATCAGTCTAGGAAAAATTACGATGGTGCATGTGTTGCATACTATAATGAGTATACAAAATATCAAAATATTCTCCCAGGCCTATTGTGATATTCTGTGGCATTTGTAAGGAGGATTTTGGTTTAAAAAACACCAGTCATACAGTCACACCGAGAAGGAATTTTTCGCATGTAAATATCACATATCCTTTAAACAAAGACGACAAATAATCAGAGAATGATGGTGACCCCCAAGCATTTCTGATTATTTTCTGCGGAGACCGGGAACAATAAAAGAAATAAAGAGTAAAAAAATCCCAAAATACAAAATACTCAACTGTCCCAAAAATTCAAATAAATCAAGTAGCAAACTTACAATATTCATCGGAATTTTGCCGGAGATATTTTTCACATGTTCCATTCGTTATCTGGATCTTCAACCCCGTCAAGGTATCAAGTGTACTGTCCAATCCAGCTTTAGTGTCATAGAACACCAACCTTCGGTACCTCTTCAGAGCGTGTTCGATAATATCACACCCTTCTATGTCGCTATCCATCTTAAAGCCAGGCGGATCTATTGACAGCACCAGGGGATTCTTTTGCCATACTTGTGGCATCGGCCATGGGGCCCCGGGAGATGACCTGTTACCCTGTTGAACAAATGTAACAATGTGTACATGTATCGAAATTCCAGGCTAAGATCTGCTTTGGAAATCCGCCCCAGGACTATAGTTAATCGAAAGACGGATTGTGTCAAAAATTTCACCAGCATAGTGTCAAGGTCTTCAGAACTTTAAAATGGATAAAAATCCGTTGATCAGATGGTCAATCAACGTGTAACAGTCGTTTCCACGCGTCAATTGATATTGACCCCCTCCAAATACCAAATACAAGCGTCTTGTCCATCATTCAATATTCAGCCGTCGTCCATTAAAGAATACCCACCCGTAGAGGAAGTCTAGCTGCAATGTAGGTAATGTATCCTTGTGAGAAGTTGAAACACATATATAAGCCTAGAATGGCGGCTTGTACATGTACACAATTCAGAATAAAAGACATTCTTCTAAAACTTCCAGGAAATGAGAATTCTTAGGAATATATGTCAGGATTCTTTTCGAGCGCTGGTAAGAAGGTCCCACACACACAGAAAAATAAAATCTCCACTGAGTACCGTTCCGAAGCTACGGGTACCTCTTTTCAAAGGGGACTTCAAAGTTTCCAATTACACGTTGAGCTTTTATATGGAGTCACACGAAGTAAACACGTCAAACGCTTGAGGCCCAAAATCCCAGTGTGTTTATTTAGCCCCAATACCCACTGTTCTCTCGCTTCCTCGTAAGATCGGGTGAACGCACCCAAACATATACACAGCGAAACACAGCACAAGGTGACTGTCACTGGGACAGTCTATTGAGGACTTTCAATGAGACAGTCTACTGAGGTACCTTCCTAGGTCAGCAATCGATCACCTCCAAACTCTGTGCAACTAACAAACAGCAATAAACCGGGGCACCTTCCCTTTAGCTCTAATCTCACCGCCGTGCGAAGAGTATAAGATCTTCAATGTGAAACCAGAGAGACGTTGAAGTATCCTCGTCTGTCCGTCGATCGCCAGTTTCTTATACTTAATCCGTCATCGAAAACAGCTGAACTCCCGCGTGTTTAAACGCTTCATTTCGAGTTTCTAGAGTGAAATTTGACTGTTACGCCAATTTCACTAGATTACATTTGTCATTAGTAACGTATAAGTATCCTGATATGTGATATTGCCTACATCCTTCTGCAAACTGTAATTCCTCTCGTTAAAATCAGTAAAATGTTCCAAGAATGGATTCAGACAGAGAGACGAGATGAGATGCGTCTGAATTGCAGGAAATTAGAGATGAATAACTTCTATTGAAACGTTGAGTGGCCGCTTTGGGCTGGGATATTAGGAAGGAAATCCTCCATGTGACGTCACGTGCACATCCGGTCAGGGTGATAGTTGTTATATTAATGACCAGGCCATCATTAATAACTGACACTATAACACGATATGATAGCTCCTGAACTGTAGACCAAATCCTTCTTTTGATTTCAGCAAAGGATATGGTAGCAACAGAGATACCTTCATATTGAGGGCCGTCACACCATAACCTTGCATAAAACATTATAACCAAAACAAACTGTTCATATATAATACTTGACCAAATTGTCGCTGAAACATTTAGAAATAAAATGAACTTTGCAACAATGAAGATACCTTGATACTGAGGGTGATCTGTTCCACTGTCCTACAAAATCACACGGCGTATTCCAATAAATGCATGACAAAAGTAGTCAGAGGCAAAAAATATTCGACATAAAATATAGGAAATGGTGATAGTGGAGATACCTTGATACTGGGGACCATCTGTTCCATTGTCATACCAAAAATATTTGGCCATCAAACAATATGGATTTGGTTAACTGTTTGCTGACCCGAAATGTCTCACTATATATTTATCTATTTCCATCATTATATTTATTTACGTATTTATAAATTTATTTACTTATTTATTGGTATTTATCATGTGTGACCGAGAGCACGAGTGTACCTGTTTGTGTGATGATGTTATCTCAAAGTGTATTTTTGTCTTACTATTCTGGGGTGTGCACAATGATATCCCAGGCCAATACCGTGTGCGAGAAATGAACATCGATCTCACTGAAAAGAAAATCTTTGATCTGAGCGTGAGTGATCTAAACTGTCCAAATACACCTTTGGTTTGGTTGGCTATTGAGATTTAGATCGGCTATCGACATCTAGAAGCCAACAACTCTGAGATAAGGAGGTCAACGCCCACTGTACTCATTTACCCGGGAAAGCAACCCCAGGCAAATCTGTCGACATTTGATTTGACTGCATGGGTTATCTATGAAGATCGTGAAAGTCGTTTACAACTTTCTTAATCCACATATTAAGGAAAGGTTAACCACCGTATTAAATCATGGAGCTTATAAGCTCCATGATCAAATGAGGGGGCGTGCTATATTTATGATACACCAATAGTTACGCTCATGTAATCAGCTTCCTTTATCCCTTACTCTTTTTGTTGAACGATGACAAAAAGGGAGGTAGCAATAGGCGTCGTAAACCATAATATATACCTGGTCTGTCTATTCAATCAATTCTGGAGTACCAGTTTGTAATTTCTCGGTATAATAAATCAGTTTACTTAATCAAACAAGGATCGCATTAGCTCCCTTTGTCAATGAACATCAAACATATCGTCAAAGGCTGTAGTACATAGAACAAACGTAGAGCTCCAGCTAATAAGTTAACAAGTCCTTGACATGTCCGACAATACACTTCAAATCTAATATTTAGCTTGTAAGCACTTTTCTGGGGCATAGTTAGAAGTTCGTTTTTGAACACTTTTATACATAAAACATTTGAAAAAGCGTTTGAAACCTAAAGACGTTGGCGCTGAAACGTTGAAGTCTTTAGAAATGTGCTCAAACCCTAAACATGTTCAGGTCTGAACAACTGTTCAAAACGTACCACCGATACGCGTTACGAAATGTTCACACTCGCAACGTATAACATAAGAGTGTACGCGTGGGATTACATATGCAAGACCACACCTTGCTGTTCAAACCATCTTCAAGTACGACTTTAATCTCACCGACTTATATCCCAATCTATATTCGTGTTTTAAAATTACTTTATTATTGGTGTTGGATGCTATAATCGCGTGAACAACACCCTCAACTACGGACGGATTTGGCGCACACCGACTAGCCTTCATTTTGATTTTTCATGAGAGTAAGAGCAACTTCATGGATTGAAGGGATCGTGGGTTCGATTCTCAGTTTATTTCCTTCTCTGTTGTGGGGAACCAAACGTCAGTTGAGAGTATTACCAATGGAATTTGTACCATGGATTGTATGTATGTGGTTTAATATATCAAGGCTAGTTCGAAGTGTGAATGTAGTGACTTGTGTGTGAGGATGACCGGTTACTTGTCGAGTGGTAGAAGGCGGACGAATGTCATTGCCTTTACGCAATTTACCGAGCTCTCAATGACAAGGCCAAACTCATCTTTCGCGCGTGCGTGTGCAATTTGGCATCAGACAAATCCGCACAATATTTCTCTGGTTCAAGGCTTGTTCATATACTTTGTAGATTTTGCACAACACTTTCAATGCACCAAACCGGTAGAGATAGTTGTCAGGAATTGTTAGAGATCGATGTAATTGTAATTTTCCAAAAGTGCATTAAGCACACATATTCTAATATAAACTTGCTTATTTTAGTCGTATATGTGAAATTTGACTTGAATTTGACAATATTTCATTAGAAAGTAGCCCCTTTCTATCAGGATTTCAATTAGAGACATTGAAAACCGGAAACTTTCATCACATTCTCAATGCTGAGTCGTCGATGGGGCGATCGGTGTTCCTGATTATGAAATACCGATAATCAGAGACCACATTTTTGAAACAAGAACGAAATATATATCCTCGTACATTTAGGCGTACGCTGCGCTATATCATTCTCAGTTTTACTCTGGTCTTTCTGGCGAAATAAGCTAAAATTGGCACATACCACTGCTCATAAACCCGTAATATTAGCTGGTGGAGATCGTTGTACAGATGGTTAAGATCGTTTGCACTGGTAGAGATCTGTTTGAATAAACACCGTAAAGATTATGTGTGCAACATGAAGTGAGCGCTAATCTGATTGGTTGAAACTGCAACGTAAACTGAACAGGCACAATGTTTCCGGTGTAGGGCTAGGACCTAAAATAAGAATGATTTAAGGTTACCGCGGGAGGGAATGATTGGTTAAGAATACCGGAAACGTCGAGATAACGTTTCCGGTACATGACAAACGTAAAGATGAGAACAGTTTAAATTCCCGCGAGAGGACAGGATTGGCTAATACAACCCGGAAATGTCTAAAGCTCACTTAGAATGCGTTGTGTTTAAAGTTACGCGTTCGAGATCATGTGGACTTAAGTCACACGTCGTTAAGTTGAACATAAATTACGTTGTGTCTAAAGTTACACGTTAAAGGTGGATTTCTTTATTTCACGCGTAAAATAAACTAGTTTGAATATTGGCGGTAAGAATACAGAATTATCATTGGTTGGTATCAAGTTTACGTTGTAAAATTTAGCACGTCGTTCTTGTGCTAAATTTTACGTAACGCGTAAATTGTTGGCGATATATGGCGCGAACGGTCTATGGATCATAAGATTGTGACTACAGGAACATTACGTGAAGTTGAAGCTACACGTCAGAGTGGAACGTAAATTGCGTGTCTAGGGTTACGCGTTAACAGTGGGTGTCTTTATTTGACGCGTAAGATGAACTGTTTTGAATAATGGCGGTGAAAATACAGAATCATGATTCGTTGGTTATCAAGTTTACGTTGTAAAATTTAGCATGTCGTTCTTTGAAGAATTATGGCGCGAACGGCCCTTCATAGACAGATTCTCAACTGCACCGTTCCTATCATTACATTACACGCGTGAACTTTGTGCCTGTTAAATCACATGCACTAACTGGTACGGTACATGTAAAATAGATTCACTAACTGATAATTTGGTGTAGATTTTATAGTATAGCCCCACTACACAATTATGCAATACCGAGAGAGAGAGAGAGAGAGAGAGAGAGGGTGTGCTTTCACAGGGACAATCCAAGGGAGTTTTATCGGCTGAGTCGTCATAGGAAGCGTCAGATCCGACATTCGATATTCAGCCCTCGTCCATTAAAGAATTTCCGCGTCAATAATCGAAAGACCTATTCCATATGACAGTTAACATCAATTACAAATGCGTATGAAATAAAAAAAATAAGATCACAAGATGGTTTCTTTGGTAGGCAGAGAGTACGCTTTCACAAGGACAATCTATTGGAGTGAAATAGTGAGTGAGTGAATAGAATTTAACGTCGCTTTCAACAATATTTCAGCTATATCACGACGAACCAACTAAGCACCACCCAGCTCAATATTTCAAGCAGCATGGAACCAGACACCCTCCATCCACCCTATAAAACACTGATGACAGCGCACAAGACACAGACAGGACGTTTACATGGTGCAATAGAGACAAGTGATATTACAATGCTAGACATCACATTATCAAGTTCCTGTTGCTTCTCAGCAAAATGCATTGAAGCAACAGGAACCTGAACCCACCCAACCACCAGATTGGAGTGAAATATCTGACAAGATGGTTTCCTACAAGAGAGAAGCGTTCAACAGTTTTCAATGATGCCAGCAAGACATGATGATGTTCTTTACATAAAAACCTAAACATTAACCATCATTCGTTATCCAAAAAAATTCCAAGTCGTTTTCTAGAATATGCACTTCATAAAGAAGTCGGTAAGGAAACTCTGCGTTAGAAGGGGTAGTGGGTTCAATCCCGCGTCTTCAGAGCTGCTCGCAACATAGTTATGCACCGACGAGGGTCATATGGATATGTTATTCAAGAGCTGACAAAGTAAACAATTGATTATATGAATGATATTATACCATAGATAACACCAGGACGTAGGCCTAGTCGAATTTTTGCGTCACCAATGCCTCGTAACAGTACATGGGTTAGAGGACGAGTGCGACAATTTATTAAAAAAGGGGGAAAGGGGGCAAAATGACCCCCAACCAAACTTTCTGTGCTATCTCCAGAACGACAGATAATTGAGAGCTGACACTCCGTGACTTTATAGTTTATCATATTGGGGTAATTTTGAGCCTATTTGGATAACCCCCCGAGTAGGGATCATGGGTAAATTCAAGATGGCGGTCAGCTGGGGTACCAGAAAAATGATCTTTCTTCATAATTTCTGCTTTTCCGCGATGAAAAGTGGGCAAGAACTGTTTGATTTCACATCACATCAATATTTACTAATTTATCTCGCAGTTTTTGCGGAGAAATTGCATAAATGAAAAATTCAAAAAATCTGACCGAAAAATCGACCAAAAAATGTCGTTTTCGAAAATGACGCCACTGTGACTTCATCAAGGCGGCCATCTTGGATTTTTTTACATTTTCTGGAAGAGCTTGACTCAAGGGAATAGTGTTGTAAGATTCAGCCCCCTTAGGGGTAAGAAAAATAATTGGGGGGGGGGGGGGCCTGGACTGGTCCCAAAAAGCCCAGGCCAGATAGGGTTAACGTCGTGCTCAGCACCATTTCAGCTACATGGCGAAGAACAACATCAATCTTTATCTCAAGATCAAATGAGAAACTACACAATTACATCACAAATCAGTCGTTGTTAAACAATCCGTAATCAAATCTCTTATGCCGATCTCTTATCTCTAATCTCTTAATCCAGCAACAATATCCATATACTTAGCAGAGGGCAAACTCCAATTATACAAGAGAACATACCTGGGTTGCCAGGACAAAATTGATCCATTTACATTTTCAGAAGACAAGGCTGTTCTAGACGGTTTAACGGATATAGCTGCACACAAGGTAAAAACCAGTCAACATACAGAATAACAATCAGTCAATTTATACAGGACAACAACCAATATAAAAACCATTCAGTCACTATATACAAGATAACATCCAGTCACTTTATACAAGATAACATAAAGTCACTACATACACGATAACATTCAGTTACTTTATAGAAGATAATATCCAGTCTCTGTATAGAAGATAACATCCAATCACTTTATACAAAACATCTCGTCACTCTATACAAGACAACATCCAGTCACTTTATACGAGATAATATTCAGTCACTATACACAAGATAACATCCAGTTACTTTATACAAGGTTAACATTCAGTCACTATAAACAAGATAACATCCAGTTACTTTATACAAAGTTAACATTCAGTCACTATATACAAGATAACATCTAGTTACTTTATACAAGATAATATCAGTCACTGTATGAAAGACATCAGTCGCTGTATTCAAGATAATATCCAGTCACTGTATACAAGAAAACATCCAATCACTATATACAAGACAACATCCAGTCACTATATACAAAACATCCAGTTACTTTATACAAGATAATATCAGTCACCGTGTACAAGATAACATCATTCGCTGTATACAAGATAATAACCAGTCATTGCATACAACAATTTCCAGTCACTGCATGCAACATAACTTCCAGTCACTGTATACAAGATAATAAGTTATTGCTTACAACATAACTTTCAGTCACTGTATACAACATAACATCCAGTCACTGCATACAAGATAGCATCCAATCACTGCGAAGTTAAAACTTAAATCTCTCTCGCTCTCTCCAATCACTGCATACAAGATAATAACCAGTCACTGCATACAATATAACATCCAATCACTGCATACACGATAACTTCCAGTCACTGCACACAGGATAACATCCAATCACCGCATACAAGATAACAACCAGTCACTGCATACAAGATAACATCCAGTCACTGCATACAAGATAACATCCAATCACTGCAATGTAAAAACTTAAATCTCTCTCTCTCCAATCACTGCATACAACATAACATCCAGTCACTGCATACAAGATAACATCCAATCACTGCACACAGGATAACATCCAGTCACTGCATACAAGATAACATCCAATCACTGCGATGTAAAAACTTAAATCTCTCTCTCTCTCTCCAATTACTGCATACAACATAACATCCAGCCACTGCATACAAGATAACATCCAATCACTGCACACAGGATAACATCCAATCACTGCATACAAGATAACATCCAATCACTGCGATGTAAAAACTTAATCTCTCTCTCTCTCTCCAATCACTGCATACAACATAACATCCAGTCACTGCATACAAGATAACATCCAATCACTGCACACAGGATAACATCCAATCACTGCATACACGATAACTTCCAGTCACTGCGATGTAAAAACTTAAATCTCTTCTCTCTCTCTCCAATCACTGCATACAACATAACATCCAGTCACTGCATACAAGATAACATCCAGTCACTGCATACAAGATAACATCCAATCACTGCATACAACATAACATCCAGTCACTGCATACAAGATAACATCCAATCACTGCATACAAGATAACATCCAGTCACTGCATACAAGATAACATCCAATCACTGCGATGTAAAAACTTAAATCTCTCTCTCTCTCTCCAATCACTGCATACAACATAACATCCAGTCACTGCATACAAGATAACATCCAATCACTGCACACAGGATAACATCCAATCACCGCATACAAGATAACAACCAGTCACTGCATACAAGATAACATCCAGTCACTACATACAATATAACATCCAATCACCGCACACAATATAAAATCCAGTCACTGCATTCACGATAACATCCAATCACTGCATACAATATAACACCTAATCAACGCATAGAATATAACATCCAGTCACCACATACAATAACATCCAATCACTGCATACAAGATAACATCCAATCACCGCATACAAGATAACAACCAGTCACTGCATACAAGATAACATCCATTCACTACATACAATATAACATCCAATCAATGCATACAATATAACATCGGGTCACTGCATACAATGTAACATCCAATCACTGCACACAGGATAACATCCAATCACCGCATACAAGATAACAACCAGTCACTGCATACAAGATAACATCCAGTCACTACATACAATATAACATCCAGTCACTGCATTCACGATAACATCCAATCACTGCATACACGATAACATCCAATCACTACATACAATATAACATCCAGTCACTGCATACAAGGTACCATTGTCACTGCACACACGATAACATCCAATCACTGCATACAAGATAACATCCAGTCACTGCATACAGGATAACATCCCTTGCATACAATATAACATCCAATCACTGCATACAGGATAACATCCCTTGCATACAATATAACATCCAATCACTGCAAACAAGTTAACAACCAGGCATTGCTTACAAGATAACATCCAATTACTCCAAAAAAGATAACAACCAGTCACTGCATACAAGATAACATCCATCCACTGCATACAGGATAGCATCTACCCTCTAAATATAGGATGACAACCAACCACTGTTAAAAGGGAATATCATACATACAGAATAACATCCATTCACTACAAGCGATATGAACCATTCATATGATGACATCCATCTATGCACTGCATCGTAGTATCCATCCATGTGCTGATCCGCTGCCCCAAATACAGTTTAGAACGGGAACGAATGAGAGTGACGATTTTTAACCTAACCGGAACGCTCGAAATCACTGCACAGATCCTTCTCGGCGCAGGAAAAGACGACCCCTATCCAAAAGCGAGAAACTCCATCACAAAAGCGCTGTGCAAATATCTGGACAACATCGGCATATTACAGCGAATTGCCGGTGAAGTCAGCCCCTGATCCTTGATCGAAACCATCGATCATACGTAGTACAGAGAGTTAATACAGTAGAGTTCTAGTACAGAGAGCTGAGTTTATACATAGTGTTATCCGTGTCAAGTGCGACACTCAGATCAAGGATCACGTAAGAACGCCTTCCTCAATCGTAAACAGCTCTCTCTTCAGCCTAGCTACATGGGTCTCGAATGAATCAGAGAAGATAATTATGTCATCCAAGTACAGCAGACAGATTGTCCAGTTCAGCCCAGGGACAATAGCTTCCACTAGCTAGTTGTTGGGACGTTGCATACATCAAACAGCATAACTTCGAATTTGTAAAAGCAAATGGTTGCGGTTGCATCTGGAAGACTTCACAGTTTTGATAATACCACCATGGAAACTACTTTTAACCAAGAATATTTTCCATCTTGGGTCTGACGGACTGATTCTCCAATTCATGTTGCGTTGCATTGAAATTAAAGCTGTAGACCATTCCATTGTATATCCAGTTCCCTTGTAAAAAACAAGTGAAATCATGGTATACTGCAAATTTGCTTAGCGACTTGTAAATTATTGTATGATTCAAACAAAAAGGAAACTTCCCGTCGCCTCAAAATAAATTCATCCTAGACAGTAGGCCATACAATTGAAACACAGGACAGTGCATGAACTGACCTAACCGCTGCTGATATCATACATGTACGATAATTCCTCCAATAAATTGATCACCCAAGCACAATTTGATCGCATCTCGATGTTGGGGTGAAATTTGATCATTCGTTTACAGTACAAGCATCCAGTCTTCAATCAATATTTGTCGTCCATCAAGAAATTTCTGCTTCCATGACATAACGACCATAGCACCAAATCAAAAAATAATCACAAGGTACATAAATTTAGGCTAGTTTCCAGCAACGGATGCCGGGAAGACATCATGATGTTCCAAATATCAAATCCGGGGCATTTCTACTAAATGTATTTTTTAACAAACTATATGATCACCAGTTATGTCAGATAAATAGACGAAAGCAGGCAGGAAGTAAATACAAATGAAGTGATGGATGTTTTCACATGTTTAATAGCATATTTAGAAGGAAAATCAGGTCAAAGGTGACAAATCAGGTGAAAGGTGGCAGTCATCCATTGACAGTGGCGATAATGTTAACTATCATCTCCAGTGATATTGATGAGATTTTTCTCAACAATGATATGTACATTGTACATATTGAGATATTATTGACATAGTAATCTGTAACAAAACAACCAAATTAAATGAACTTGTTTATATTCATTATTGAGGAACACAACTTTTTAGCAAAAGTGAAAACAGTAATACATGTGCAGCATGTGGATGATACTTGTAGAAAACCTACCATTTCTGATCACAGGCATGACAAATAGCTGAGAACTAAAAAGATGTAAATTTACATGCAATGTGTGTAAATTAAGAGGAAGATGTGCATGTACATATTTAAAAAAATTTTAGTGAATTATATATAACTGGTTACATTCAAGCATATATCACAAAATCAGAGATAACTGCATCCGAAAAGGGGTATAAAATAAGGGACGAGGAGAGTAATTTTTTGTTGGCTTCTAGAATACAACAATATGAATAAGTTTCCAAAATATAGCAGCTGTATGGAACAGTTCTGCAGATATAGTTGATTACATTCAAGCATATAGGACAGAAATAGAAATTGATATATCTGTAAAGGGGCATAACTCTGTAAAATATGGACTTTTCAACTTAGCACTAGATAAACAAGTATTCAAAATTTGGTGGTTGTGTCTCAAGCGGTTTTGCCTAAAATGCGGTATTGGTCAGACGGATGGACGGACGTACATAGCGACGACAATACCTCGAGGCCAAAATGGCCGAGGGGTAAAAACTATCTCTGTGTCTCTCCTTCTGGCCATTCAAAGCAAGGCAACATGTGTCTTTCACCAATGGGAGACATTATTTCACAGAACGTAAGGTATCTTATTATTCCATGACTGTAAAACACACTTTAAAAGCTCATTCCTGTGAATACTCTGCCTATATTTGGATCTATTTGTCCGGAACTTTTCACAAGATGTCAGCTTATGAAAATTTTCTTCTGTCCAAGTTTTGATTTAATTCAGATGAAAGGTGGTCTAAACGTGATTAAATCAATAGATATCTTACCACATGCATTGGGATCCACTGATTACCTTGGCAGAATAGAGGAGGAGGGGGACTATATTAACAAGAAGCATTCTGTAGATCAATAATTCAACATATATGTATGTCGGACAGATTGATTATTTTTTAATGTTCTGTCAAACATGTATATACCAATGGAACCTGTTGTAAACCATCATGACATTAATAAATATATGTTGAAATATTGATCTACAAAATGCTTCCCTTCTAATATTTTCGGAGTCACCCTCTTCCTGTATTACTACATTCTATTTCATGGTTTAATGATGCAATTCATAATGAGAAGTGGGTATGTTATGGTTGTCATCATCAGAGGCAGGTGATAGGCATAATCTTCCATCAACATGTCCAACAGGCCTCAGGCATGTCAAAAGGCATTTTAACAGGCCTCGTAGCATGTCAAAAGGTATTTTAACAGGCCCCGTAGCATGTCAAAAGGCATTTTAACAGGCCTCGTAGCATGTCAAAAGGCATTTTAACAGGCCTCGTAGCATGTCAAAAGGCATTTTAACAGGCCTCGTAGCATGTCAAAAGCCACTCTTCAACAGTTTAACCCAAAACAATGTAACTCAGAACCATCACTCAGAGGCAGAGCCATGTACTGGAAAGAAGGGGTGTGTTTGCTTCTGCTTGAGGCTTAGGTCATGTCACGATGGTCCAACAGGGTTTGTTTCACTGAGCGGTGATTCCAGCAGCAAAGATACCATCTGATCCACTTCGGTAGGGGAACAGACAAGGGGCTTTAAAAGAATCTGGAGGAAGTTGACCGCTCTCTGCTCCAGAAAACTCTCCCTTACAATGGATATCTTCCTACTGAGCCTGAAATACAAAAACAGAATATGAGCATTTAACATGGGGACTCTAATTACGAAAACGTCCGTTTTGCTGAACTGACCTGCACAAACTATTCGGAAGTGGTCAGTTTTTCACGACTGCGATATTCACTTCCGGTCACGAATACTTAGGGAACTTACCGTATATTCCCCTTACGAGCACATCTTCAACAGGTTCATATTTTCCACTCAGAATGTGATATTGGCTGTACTGTACTGGATTGCTTTCTTCAAACATAACAGGCATAAACTGGAAAGATTCAAACTTACAATTCAGACAGGTCAGGTCTGGTTTGTGGTTTCCATGGCAACCATCATCATGGCAGAGCCAGGATTTTCATATCTGCAAATTCACATCAGGTCACCAGGACATCATCTTTATCATGTTCAATTTAAATTCATAAGTTTACTCACATTTTCAGGAGAAGCAGTGCCACTAGAGTCCATTCTCCTGGTTTGAATGTGATATTTTTACTGCCAAGGCTGAAAGTATGAAATTTAGATACATGAAGGGTAACTCCATCAAGGAGGTGGAGTGGTCTAAACATTGTACATGATTATATGATCATCCTTGTTCACTTGATAGATATATTCAAAACTTTTGATATGATTTATATATTTCCCAGTTATTTCTATAATGAGCGACTACAATTTTAACATCACTTTCAGCAATTTTTCAGTCATATCATGATGACCCTGTCACATTATCCAAACACCGGGCCAACCAGTCCTTGATCTATCCTCTTCCTGCCGAGTACTAAGCAAGGTAGATAAAAGATAAAAAGTCTGGCATCAACCCTTGGATGTGCCACTTCCAAGGCGAGCACTCGAACACAGTGTGGTCTTATTTTTATGGATTGAGGAAGGCACATATTGTGATGGAACATTATAGTCTCACTCACCTGAAGGTTTTGACGAGCTCTCTAAGCTCTGAGGCCACATGTTGTATGGACAGATTTAGTGGGTTCAATAACTCAGGAATACTAAAATACAGACATATACATTGACAAACAATGCTGGAATATGAAGGATCAGAAAGTAACAGTTACCATGATCACTGAGATGTTGAATTTATCACAAATGTGCAATTGACAATGACCCAAGCCCAGGCATGGTGAAGTTACATGTATTACTTAAGAAGTAGCCATGTAGTGTAACGAATTGGCATATTTCTGAGCCAGTTTCATTGACCTTTGACCTTTGACCCACGTGTCAACAATGGTATTTACTTTGAAAATTCATCTTTGTTTATTCAGTTGACCATAGTAAAGCAAATGGAAAATACAGGAACATTGTATTCAAAGACACAGCAATGAAGGTTTGCCTTTTGAAGACTCATTCCACCCAAAATCGAAATAAGCTTTCAGACGATACAAGAATAACTTTTCTATTTACCATAGAATATGGTGGTAATGACTGGTTGAAAATTGCAGGTGTCTTGGACATTACATAAAATTACAATGACCTATATTTCAACAAGCAGTCAGAGGATGCTAGGTCCCCCGCCAAAATGGCAGCAATATTTATAAGCGCTGTCCGTTTCAGAAGATATTCATGAGGATGGCAACAGCTACTTCACAGGCGTGAGAAGCAGAGGGGTCTTTCCGCCTTCCCAGGTTTTGAGATCAACTCCGAATGGCTGACTGAATGTTGATTGCTACTGTAATATATTTTCTTTACCATGTAGCATGAAAATTATGTAACCGAAATGCAACCCAAAGAGACAACTCATGGCATATTATCTGCAAACTAAATTTGACAAGAATATGAAGGCATCCTCAACCTATTGCCCAGAAACCAAATTTAGACTTTGCCACAAGGAGTCACCACCTGTACATGTAGGTGCAAGCAGGCAAAACACAATCCCAAATGACATCTCATGTCATGGTATCGGCATATGAACTTTGAGACTCTGAAGAGGGGTCCTCAAGTTATTGCCGGTACTACATGCCCACCGGTGAACATTCATGTTATTTGGGGCGGGTCACATATGAATACAAAATTTGAGAATAATCTGATGAGCAGTTGCCAAATTATTGCCCGGAAACAAATTTTTCCACCAGGAGACGCCACCTGTAGGCAGAAGCGGGAAAATACAATCCCAAGGAACATGGTATCGTGGGGACATCTGCATACCAAATTTGAGAAGAATCCGATGAGGGTCCTCAAGTTATTGCCCAGAAACCAAATTTAGATTTTGATACCAGGTGACGCCACCTCTACAGGGTTCCCGCGGTCATGGAAAATGCTGGGAAGTCATGGAATTTGAAAATTGATTTTCCAGGCCTTGAAAGTCATGGAATTTTGTGTCTGGTCATTGAATTTTGTGAGAGATCATGGAAAAAATAAATGGAACTTGAAAATGTCAGCCAGGTCAATATTTCTCTTGATTTTTTTCACCGAAAAGATGAAAAGATTTCCTGGACCAGCGAATGTTCCATTTGCCGAATGTCGCATGTGATCTACGAATGCGATCAAGTGTGCATCAGGGGAGGCAACTTTGGTCTTGGAATTCTCTTAAACTCCCAGCGTACATTTAAGAGGAAATGGCTGTTCTCAAATTGCATCAGTGTAAAAAGAAATGCCATGAAAATGCTCTTCTCAGTCATCATGGCTGTGGACTGATTTTCTCGATGCCCCCATTATCCATAGAGAATTTCTGATAGGTCATGGAAAAGTCATGGAATTTGTCCATAAAAGGTCATGGAAAGTCATGGAATTCAATCTGAATTTCTGTGCATGAACTCTGCTCTAGGCGCAAGTCAGTGAAATGCATTATCAAGCGAAATCTTATGTCACGGTACATTCATACAAAATTTGAGAAGATTCCGATGGTCACAGGTCAGTTCTCAAGTTATTACCCGGAAACGAATTTGTGATGTTGCCACCAGGTGGCGCCACCTGTGAGTGCAAGTGAGCGAAAGGCAATCCCAAGCAACAGCTCCTGTCATGGTAAATGCATGCCAAATTTGAGAAGAATCCGATGAGCCGCAACGTTTCTCATGTTACCCAGAAAGTTATCACTTGCAGCATGGAATAATGAAATGAACTCTAGTGGCGCCACCTCCGGGTGGATTTTGCTGAAACGCATCACCAACGGTGTTTTGTCGCAGGGAATGCATTTACCAAATTTCGAAGAAATCCGACAAATTGTTCAAAAGTTATCGCTCGCGAAGGATTTGAACAAACATGAACGGACATGCATTAAAGATTGGAACAAGACCCAGTGGCGCCACCTACAGGCGGATCTTGCTGAAATGTAATACCAGCGACGTCTTGTCGCAAAGAATGCAGATGCCAAATTTCGGAGGAATCCGACAAAGCATTTAGGAGTTATCGCTTACGCAGTATTTGCACGGACATGCACTAAATATTGGAACAAGACCCAGTGGCGCCACCTACAGGCGGATCTGCTGAAACGTAATACCAACAGACGTCTTGTCGCAAAGAATGCAGATGCCAAATTTCGGAGGAATCCGACAAAGCATTTAGGAGTTATCGCTTACGAAGTATTTGCACGGACATGCACTAAAGATTGGAACAAGACCCAGTGGTGCCACCTACAGGCGGATCTTGCTGAAACGTAATACCAAGAGACGTCTTGTCGCAAAGAATGCAGATGCCAAATTTCGGAGGAATCCGACAAAGCATTTAGAAGTTATTGCTTACGAAGTATTTGCACGGACATGTCCGTGCATGCACGGATACATAGAAGCAAGACCCCAGTGGCGCCACCTACAGGCGGATCTTACTGAAACGTAATACCAAGAGACGTCTTGTCGCAAAGAATGCAGATGCCAAATTTCGGAGGAATCCGACAAAGCATTTAGAAGTTATTGCTTACGAAGTATTTGCACGGACATGTCCGTGCATGCACGGACACAGAGAAGCAAGAACCATTTTAAAGTCCCCGGCCGCGTTGCGGCGGGGGACAAAAAGTTGTTGACCTAGATATATGAGATCCAAAGGTGTTTTGTTTATCCTAACCGCTCTGCCAAATTTCAAGAATACTGGTGATAATGTCCAATTGATTCAGTGTGGAATGACCCTGTTCAAACATAATGTGGGTTCATTCAATATGAATATACCCAAACTTCTGAGTTATACTCCATCATGTACATTTTTTGCAATGTACAATATTTCGACTACCATGCCAGAGCCTTTATCAAGTGATATCGTTTTCTGTGACATTGACTGCTGATTCTAGGATATTTCCTACCATTGATAGTAATAGGGAATGTTAATCTACGCTGCCATGATTCTATACCACATACCTTTTATCAAGCCTTTGAAGGACAATCTTGCAGCGTATCACACCTTGGGAGCTGGAATCCACAGGTGGTAAAACTGGAACTCTTTTGTCGGCATCTTCATCCTGTGGACATTGGAGTGGGAATGGTGACAATTTTGAATGTACCCATGATTGTTTGCCAGAAAGGATTATGCATATATATGTACATACACAATACAATAATGACAAGAGCCCAAGGGGCTTCAATATACGCCCGTATATCTGGAATTACACTGGTCTGAATTTCTAGATTGTTAATGGCCTTGATCCGAATTGGTAGCTAGCAATCCAGAGAAAGGTCTACGATTTTATGCTTCTGAGAATGTTACATCACATCTTATATTGAATGATTAACTAAAATGGGCTGAACTCTTGGTAACTAGGTGACCTTGAAACAAGAGTCGAGAGCTCACATATCCCACAGTGAAATCGACAATAGTCAAACACAAGAAAATAGTAGTTTTCTTTCAAATGGATTCCTTTCAGGCGAGAAAATTTTCCGTGAAGGTAGAAGGATGTGAAGAAAGTGATGAAGTAAACCTTTGTTCTTGAGTTAATAAACAGGTATAAAGTTCATAAAGGACCCCTCTCCCCATTAAATTAGTAAATGTATGGTTTTTATTTCACAACAATTTAAGTAAATGTAGCCATTTCTTACATGTATCAAACATGAGACAACTCCACAGGACAAATGCTATACATGTAGGGGAGACAAGTCTGAATATTCCAACCTAACACATATAGGCAGCTAAACTTGACTTTTGACAAATTGATCTCTCTTTGCAATGCGAGTAAGCTATACCCAAAGTTTGGTATCAATCCATACCTTGAAACTAGAGATATCGCATGGACAACTAATGTTAATGGACAGAATGCAACATCGCATTACATGATCTCGTCTTCGACAGGTATATGAAAATGTGACTTTTAATGATTTCTTGGGTTTGGGGTCACAGTGAGCTTGATCTTTGACCCACATTTTGGTATGTAACACATCATGTCCCTCTAATGTATCTACTGGCACAAAAAAGGTTATTTTTAAGGATTTCAAATTTTTGGGTCACAGTGACCTTGACCTTCAATCTTGACCTACATTTTGGTACACAACACATTGTCTTCCCTCAATATCTCAATCATCTTGACAAGTCCAGGTAAATCCTAAATCCTTGGAGAGGGTTTACCTTGACATTTTTGGTCTTTCGAATGAGTTCTTGAGTCGACGCCTCCATTATACAATCTCGTACATTTCATCCACTGCGCTTGTTTTGAATAAGCATGTCGGTATCCCAAGCTTGCGGTTTTTGCTTTGACTTCCGATGTTGATTTCAACTTGACATCAAAGCAGTTGAGTCCGCAATGAAATTCAATCCTGTCATATCTCATACCTAGCAGCGGATTGGCCTAATCAACTGGCTTAGCGCATTCACTGATTGGGTTCATTTTAACCTCTTGATTTATTTATATCCAGAACTCATATGGGTAACTAACCAAGCCAGTGTATCGATCCTAACAGATCGATCGATACACTGGCTCGCGAGGATGTGTATCAATGGACACAAAAAAATCATGATTTTTAACAATTTCATGATTTTGGGGGTCACAGTGACTTGACCTTCGGCCTTGACCTACATTTTGGTATGTGACACATCGTGTCCCCCCCATGTATCTACTGACACAAAAAAAACAGTTATTTTTAATAATTTCCTGATTTTGGGGTCAGTGACCTTTGACCTTCGACCTTGACCTATATTTTGGTATGCGACACCTCGTTTCCCCCTATTGAATCCACTCACAAAAGATTAGAAATTTTTAATGATTTCCTGATTTTTCCATGACACTGACCTTTGACCTCTGACCTCGACCTACATTTTGTATGCAACACATCGTTCCCCCCTAGGGCATCCACTCACCAAAAATTAGAACTGTAGATAGAAAACTGTCAATGATCAATGATTTCCTGATTTTAGGCAACAGTGACCTTTGACCTCTGACCCTGACCTCAATTTCGGTACGCGACACATCGTCTCCACCTAGCGTATCCACTCACAAAAAATTGCAACTGTGGATAGAAAACGTTCACAGATATAGACCGGACACGAACACTCCACTGATTTCCTGTTTTTCAGGCCAGTGACCTTTGACCTCTGACCGTGACCTTCATTTTGGTACGCGACACATCGTCTCTCCGTAGGGTATCCACTCACCAAAAATTGGAACTGTAAATAGAAAACTGTTCCAGATATAGACCGGACACGGGGGACGGACAGACGGATGGACGGATGGACGGACAGACGGACGGAAACCGCCATCACATAATACGTCCGCCTTTTTGGCGGGCGTATAATAATATTAAAGCAATAAGTCCGAAATTTTCATCTCGATTTTTGTTCTTTCATATCTCCAGCAAAAATTTTGACAGGCTCTCCATAGACATTTTTGAATCCAGATAGGAATTCTACCCCACAAGATTTCAAACTTCTTGTAGTTTGCATATCCATTTAGTAAAACCCACAAAAAACACAAAATAGATCTTCTCTTATTCTTGAAACTTACTGTGCTGATGCCTGACTGCTGTTTATCTTCCGATTCAGCTGATGGTGTACTGTAAGTGTAACTGCCTTTGTAATATTCTCTCACTTTGAAAGTAAAATCCGTGGTATTCTGCTTGAGCTCTTCAATGTCTGGGACTGCCATAGTGGGGGTACCGGAGAGTCCAGGACTAGTATCACTGTTTTGTTCAGATGGTAACCTTAGCTCCGCATCAAGCCGTTTGCCTAAAGCCACATACTTCTGCTGAAAAATGTCCCCTTGGGTCTTGAAAATTTGTGATTCATTAGTGTTTTCGACAAGCTCAATGTCACACATTCCCAAATACCTCAGAGTGTCCCTTGTAACCCATTCTGACAATCTCTGCCACACAAGGGCAAGGGGCGGAGAGATATTAGGAAATAACTGGTGTAGTTTACTCGGAGATGTAACCTGGTGACCAACCTGCTTTGGCACCCTATCACTTTGACTGTCAGATGAATCCGCAACTGCAATTACTGAAGAGCTACTCGATTTAGATTTATTTATTCTGTCACTTCCTACAATCTCTGTTCTATCAGAAAATGGCCTCTCCTCAATTAATGTTCCGGAATCTACATCAGATTCTGCAAGCACAGAATTCAACTCTGTGTTTGCAGGATCTACTGTAGACCTCACTGCCTCTACTGGCTGAAATGGTTGTTGAATATCTACCATTTTACGTAACAGATGCTTCCGCTTACCGAGTAGCTCCATAAGATAATCAGTTTTTGAAGCTGGTTTTTGTGATCTTTCCTTCTCTAATTTCTCATCATCTGCTTTTAAGGTAAGAAACTTTGTTGTGGAATTATCCCCGTTTTCATCCATCAAATCAGCTTTGGAATCTTCTGACAAGTCCTTCACAGAGTGCATTTCAACATCTTGGCCCCCATGTTTTTTCACCTCTTCCAATTTCAGGTTTTCTACAGAACTGACAACTGTCAAAATGTCATTCTGTTGACCATCATTTTCAGAGTGCTTGTTGATCACACTTTTTGGGTAGGTCTCATCATTTGTACTTTCTGGAACCTTTTCCTTATTTTCCTTCTCATCCAGTCTTTGTAGCAGGTCGATATCATGCTTCAACTCAGGCGGTACTTTGCTCCCGATGACTTCAGTTCCTAAACTGCCACTAAATGTGAGAAAAACAAAATTGATACACTATTAGGGTAATAAAATTCAACCTTCTAATTAAAGGTACCAATGTATCCTTTTTCAGCACCACACCAACCCTTGTTATCACCAACTGCCAACAATTTTTTTTATTTTTTTCTTTGACTCCGGCAGGGTGCTTTGCTTTGGAGAGGCATGAAACAAAATATAAAGATGCATGGGTTACCTCCCCTGCATGTCCATACAGTAGACAAGTTACAGCCAGCATCGTCAATTCAAAATTCTGTCTGGATCTAGACTCATTCTCCACATTGCAGAATGTATCAAGTCCGAATAAACACTCATAGACCAGGAAAATGACCACTATTGCCAAATGAAGGCGATCTGCAATGTCATTACCAGGCAGGTGGATTTATCAGCCAATAGAATTTGAATTTGAATTCAGTCTGTATTGACAGCGAAATGAATTCTAGTTGATAACCTGCCTACTGTTTGGAATATGCAGGCAACCAGTCTAGGCTGGTAGGGCTTGGAAGTTTGCTACAGTATCGCACATCATGCAAATTTGTGCAAGAATGAATTGGGGGATAGGAAAAGAGGACTTTGTTGCTGATTATCAGATTAACCAAACCAACCCATTTCTTTAGTACTTTTAGGGTATAATCAATATCAAAAGCTTGAGAAACAACCTTTCATATTTGAATGCCCTAACAGAACTGAGCGAGAAGCAGTACAAGATTGTAATCTATCAAAACTTGTGCACTGATGTTGAATCATGCCACAAAATATTTTGTTCAATCTCATTCCAACTTATGCGATTAAGTTCCAAATGTTAATGGAACTTGTGATATGCCTTTTCCATATTATGTTTGATGTACACATTAGGCTGGTTAAAAAAAAATCCTGTTTAGCATCATTTTTTTATATAAATCTGGGTAGGGAGGGCGGATTTTTTCTTTTTTTTTTTTTTTTTTTTTTTAGTGGCTTGTGTGAATAAAATCATCAATAAACCTTGCCTGAATAGTTGAATTTCTGCTCTGAATAAAGTAGGTGGCATCCATCGTCCTGCTCTGCTGTTTGCCTTCATAATTGTAGATTTTCAAAACGTTGGTTGTCCACAAGTACGATAATAGATGTGGAAATTCTTTATGAATGATCATGGCTGGCCATTGGATGTTGAATTCTGGGCTAGTATTGTGACGATAAAAAATGCGGACTTGGGCCTCGGAAACGGACATATGAGTCGAAAACGGACTTTTAGGCCAAAAAAAAACAAAAACAAGCTGAGTAGCTAGCAGGTCCTCCGCCGAGTAGCCTGTTTGAGAGCATACAGCATATACGCTTCCAATATCTCCTTAAATATAACTTGGAAAGTTGATATGTGTATGTGGAAAGAGACATTCATCTGGAATTGTTGAGACAATTTGAGGAGGTTTGGGAAGCAGTAATGGGTAGTGTAACGCTGGAATGTAAGTCTGTAGTTGTATATGGATTTGTGGATGGTGAGGTTTATAAATCGATGAGTGGAATAGATCAAGATATCGCGTTCACAACACAGATGGGTACAATATGGGTGAGTGAAATCCAAGATGGTCAATGGCAGCCATCTTGGATTACATACTACCTGAATGAAAATCAATACCAATCGCTGTCTAACTGATGTGAAGCACCGTCTCGAGTTTGAAGTTGATTGGTCAAATTGTTGTCGAGATATCACGTTCACAAGATCCGAGACGGATGGAATTCAATATCGTCAATGGCAGCCATCTTGGATTTGTACCTCAGTGAAAATCAATACCAATGGCCGTCTAATTGATGTGAAGCACATTCTCAAGTTTGAAGTCGATTGGTCGAACTGTTCTCGAGATATCGCGTTCACAAGATGTGGGATGGACAGAATCCAATATGGTCAATGGCAGCCATCTTGGATTATGTACCTCAGTGAAAACCAATACCAATGGCCGTCTAACTGATGTGAAAAACCTTCCCTAGTTTGAAGTCGATTGGTTGATTTGTTTTTGAGATATCGTGTTAACAAGATGTGGAACGGAGTGAATCCAATATGGTCCATGGCAGCCATCTTGGATTACGTATCTCAGTGAAAATCAAAACCAATGGCCGTTTAACTGATGCGAAGCACATTCTCAAGTTTGAAGTGGATTGATCAAACTGTTGTCGAGATATCGCGTTCACAAGATGTGGGATGGACAGAATCCAATATGGTCAATGGCAGCCATCTTGGATTACGTACCTCAGTGAAAATAAATATCAATGGCCGTCTAACTGATGTGAAGAACCTTCCCAAGTTTGAAGTCGATTAGTTGAATTGTTCTCGAGATATCGTGTTCACAAGATCTGGGACGGATGGAATCCAATATGGTCAATGGCAGCCATCTTGGATTACGTACCTCAGTGAAAATCAATACCAATGGCCGTCTGACTGATGTGAAGAACATTCCCAAGCTTGAAGTTGATTGGTGGAAATGTTCTTGAGATATCGCGTTCACAAGATGTGGGACGAGCAGAATCCAATATGGTCGATGGCGGCCATCTTGGATTACGTACTTCAGTGAAAATCAATACCAATGGCCGTCTAACTGATGTGAAGCACCTTCTCAAGTTTGAAGTCAATCGGTCAAATTGTTCTTGAGATATCGCGTTCACAAGATGTGGGACGGACAGAATCCAATATGGTCGATGGCGGCCATCTTGGATTACGTACCTCAGTGAAAATCAATACCAATGGCCGTCTAACTGATGTGAAGCACCTTCTCAAATTTGAAGTCGATTGGTCGAATTGTTCTCAAGATATCGCGTTCACAAGATGTGGGACGGACGGACGGACGGACGGAAGGAGGGACGGAGGGACGGACGGAAGGACGGACGGAAGGACGGACGGCTAGCATTTCCAAGTCCTCCCACCACTTCGTGGCGGAGGACAATAATCATGTAGCTCTCTCCTGCAATTGTCGGGCTGCCTACTTTTGAATTATTTAAGCGAACTTACAATCGAACAAATTGAGGAAATACATGAAAAGTTCATTAACTATTAACCCATGTTTTATCAAATATTGAATTTTTTTTTGCCTTTCACCTCGCATCTTCAAACATTACTGTAGTGTTATTCATGTGATTCCAAGAGACCTATTTATTTTAGGTGAAAGGTCAACGTCATTACCATGATTACCAGACCAACCAACCAAAATGCTGGGATAATTATTAACCAATCTTCTTTAAATAGGTGTTTAATTAATTCCAAAGTTCTAAGGTCATTGTCACTTGATTGGTTGTTTAGCATGACCTTGATTTTTTAAATACACATGCTAGACGCTATAATTATTTATTATTATTAAATAGTGAATCAATTGTATGCAAATATGAAGAAAATGATTAAGTTTTACCTGTAAAAATGTCAATCCCTCATCTATTTTAATTACTTTATATAGATGAGGGCTGGTCATGCTAAACAACTAATTAAGTGACAATGGGATAAGCGTATTTTAGGTGATCGCAAAACTTATAATCTGGCTTGATAAAATGGAATATACTGGTTTGAAGCAAGAACTATTCTGGACAGGTTCCACACCATATTCAGTACAGGCCTGTGAGCAATACTGGCGTGCTTAGGCCTTACTCTCTACTAAATCATACAGGCAACTATTTTTTTTTTACATGGAAATTCCTGAAAACTCCTGGAATTTGAGTTCTTTTGTGGAAAGTGCTTAAAAGTGCTTATAAATTAGATTTATGTCCTGGAAACTAACATTTTGTCGTTTCAACAATCGCCAACATCTCTTTCCTGTCAACAGCATGTAAATAATCATGTCGAAAATTTATCAATATAGTGCTAGAAAACTACTGAAAAATAACCTACATCACCTTGCAAAATTCCGAAAATTTTCATTGAATAGAAGTGTATGAACACTTTTATAAATCTTGAGTTTTATTCACATATTCAGATATATGTAAAACCAAAGCAAAATTGATTCAAGAAAAATGTTGAGGTTTTATAGACAACCTTATGCTCTCGTTTTTTGGTAAAAGACCATCAAAAGTGGTAAATATGGCAGTGATACGGATTTACTTGAAACGTAGTAGGTCATGCCTCAAACATGGAACATTGATTTCCACACAATGGTTCAACCTTTAACAGGTACATGTATTTTGAACACATACCATTATAGACAAAGATGAGATGGGCAATGCTCATTTTTATCAAGGGAGATAACTTTGTTGATTTGAAAGAAATGTGGATCCACGCATCTGGTTCAGAATGATACATGTGCTGACAAGAAGAAATTTATTTAATTTGGTCATATGATGTAGCCTAAAGTTTTGGTTGTTGTGGGGGGGGGGGGTAATATCATGATTATGAATTATATAACAACTGTCAATGGATTCATCCACTATAAATAATTCAGTGTAATTGTGTTGGGCACTTCAATCAGCAATATCTATAAATGTTGGTGCTCTGTTTTTACCATTCATGTCACCAGACTGTGGCCTTCTGTACTATACATGTACATCATAGCGCCCCAAAATGTAGCACACCGGTTTTCTGTGCGTGGCTCTCCATCAATGAGCATGCTCCATGACCAATACAATGGAGCAAAGTGAGCTGCCCAATATCATACATAGTATGACACTGTAATTTGTCTTTTTTTTTTTAAATTTAAGCATCTTACACCACTCTTCGGAATGTGCTATAAATATATTCTCTAAAGAAGATATACGTGCTGTATATATGAAGAGTGATAACAAATGAATGCCTGTGTGTGCCACATTTTTCGCCCAATCAGAGAGTATTACAGTGACAGTAGGTTATATTCTTGGGCAGTGGCGAAATGAGTTTTCACTTGTCCAACAGAAATCCGAAAGTTCATTTTTATGCTGGTGCTTCTTCTGTCCTTGAGGTTGGTCATCTTCTTCCCATGGAATGATACTAGAATCATATATTGGGACCGTAATTGTACCAGCAAGCTGCAATTAAGTTTGATTAATCAGGTTGATGTTCCTATTAGTCTGCTTCATGACTGTCAAATGACCCATTGACTTTGATCCTGGCTTCCATCATGTAGATTATTCTCTGCCCAAATCTGCCTGGTGTCTGTAATGATAAAAAATATACAATATAAGGCCTGGTCTGGATGATGTGATGCTTTTGCAAAACCCAGAAACAGTAGAACTAAAAATTGAAATAGGTTTTTGGGGAAAGAATAACTTAGCTGTGGATTGTATTGTATTGAATGTTCAAGAACAATAAAATATAACTTTGATAGTAAGAATATTTTACTGAAAAAAAATCTTACTAGGGCCAACATGGTATGGGGTTTTTGTCCATGGTTTTCTAGTGTTATGGATTCACTTATGTATGAAGATGATAGGATAAAAAATGAATCCTCTTGTAAAGACCCCTTCCCAAGTGAATCTATTTCAATGTCGAATCAAGGGCGTCGCTAAAGGGGGTGTTTGGTGTGAAGGACCTCCTTCGGCACCCAATTGTATGTTATGCTGGACAGTACAGAACTGGGCTCGCTAATAAGTAAGCATAGGAAATGACCCCTTCTAAAAAATCCTGGCAACGCCCATGCAAATTATATCAGGAAATACTAATGGTATTGTTTTAGATGTTATATCAGCATGACTGGAATGAGTGGAAATATTAAACATTTAAAAACAATGTTTCTATTTGTTACCAAATCAAACCTGTTTCAATTCTATGCCATTAATCTCCGTCAGGAAGATGATACAACGTAGAAAACGGAAGTTAAAACTAAAAGTTAGCTCCCCTAGCGGAGAGTTGTCCGCCCCTAGGAGAGCTCTCCCATCTATTCCAGCAGGATTACTATAAAGGCTCTGCAGCAGCCATTACTCACCCTCTATTCTCAATATAATTACCGAGACCTGTAGTGTTTAAGGCCGGCATGAGGGGACGGAGGGAGGGTCCATTAAATTGAAACAGGTTTGATTTGGTAACAAATAGAAACATTGTTTTTAAATGTTTAATATTTGTAGCCCAAATCGTAAACCTGTTTCAATTCTATGCCACAGTACCAACATATGGAGGCGGGAATCTCGGCCTCGTGGTAACTCCCCTAGTAGACTAGTAATCGCTGGAACGACACAAACATGGGTATACATTTGAGACATTATTACTCATCAAGTTAACCCTGGTCTCAGACTCATAGGGTAATTGAAGGAATTGATACAGTTTTACTTATCTGAGTGTCTCCATCCATGTAATTGTGCTTGTGATGTGGTACACATTTCCACCAAGTCGCAGGAAACCCGGGCACTCTAGGCAACAAGAAGGTCCTCTTGGTAGACTCTGTATGACTAGGGTGGAATCATGACTCAGCCGTTGCATACAGGGAGATCCTTGATCCAACCGTAAGTAAAGGGAATGGTGGTGCCCAAAACTTGGAAGGTATCAAGTCCACACCACTCTCAGACCGCAAGCTTCTTGAGACAACTCACCATATCTAGGAGTGATGAAATTAGATGCGTTGGAATTGCCAGCTTGCTCCCTGGGTGAGCCGCGCTCTCTTCAACTCTCTGTACTTTCTTCACTACTGTTGACACTAGGCCAGGAGCGGGTGTCTTGTGAGTTGAGGCACAGGAGACCCAGCTGAGACATCTAGAAGGAAGTCAGTTTCTGAAGAACAGAAGCAAATTTCAGTTAGGAGTGAACCCTATCCTGGTGTTAGGCCTTCATTGGTGATAATAGAATCCACGGCCGGTCAACTGACTTATTTCTACCTTCTGAGATGCCTCTTATCATATAATATATGTAATAATAATAATATGACTGAGATGAGATGAGGTGAGATGATACAGCAAGATGGCTGTCTTGCTGCGATGGTGACCATTTTGCCGCCCCCCCCTTCTTTTTCTGAAATTACTCACAACGTGCTGGGTAGCCACAGTGGCCCAAGCGTGGTCACACTATTGATTGCACTGTCATATCCCTCAGACAGATATTAGTGAACGTGGAGTTAATTGTTCAGGCACAAGACAGGACAATGTCATGAAGGGGTCAGTTCTTCCATACATGCCATGACGCAGCGATGGCACGAATCACATTAGAAGAAGCAGAAGATAGTAGTGGGGCGTCAATGGTATATCTACCTTCTGCCAATTGATGAGACTATTATATGGTCTTCTTCAACTATGCGGCTAAGTCAAGCCTTGCTGATAGGCGAAGGGACAGAGTAACCGTAGCCGAGAGCCGCGAATGGATCGGCACGAGTAAGATAGTGGCGGATGGCTCGAACAGGACATAGCAGAAGATCGTCCTCGAGTCCATGTACAAAGTCTGACAACGCAGGAATGGTGTACGACGTTGAGCGCACGGACCTGAACGAACAGACTCATTTTGGCGATAAAATCAGGAATGGGCCGAAAAGAAATGCAGGACCGATCCGCTGTCCAGGTCATAGAAGATCTTTCAAGAGCATGAAGTATAGACAGTCTGGACGCCAAATCAAACGCCGCCACGACGGCCGTCTTATAAGACACAGTTTTTATAGACGCGGACTCTAAGGGTTCAAAAGGTGGTATAATCAGAGCACACAGAACCACACCGATATCCCATTTCGGTAACAGTTGGCAAGTACAACGCGACTGTAATGCGAAGGCGTGAATAAGAGGAGAGATATTATCGTTAAGGCTAATGTCGGAACCCAAGGTAAGACGTAACACCCTATTCAATTCATGCCAGCAGATCGACAGCCTTCCATGGTGCTAATATGAAACTCCCTATCCTGGTGAAGGTGAAGGATGAAGTCAATTACGAGGGGAATAGAGTCGGGAACGATCACGTCCTCGGCACCAGGACAAATATAGGAACGTAGTGAGTAAGATCCTACATATAATAAACAACCTTAAGGTTGATGACAGAACCATAATGTCAAAGTCTAACCATTGGTGTAACGGTTAATATAGGAATAAAGTACTTGATGGAGAAAGTCAGAAGAACTGTCCCACAAGTACACCACGAAGACATTGTGTTGATCAAGCACAATCCTAAGGTAACTGGATCTCAACATAATGTTAGTGTGATAAAGTCAACATGGCTCTGTGTTAACACTGTGCTGAATTCAATTAAAGGCGACTAGTCCGTCATTCACAATCCCGCCGTCGTCCTCAGAGAATATCCATGTCCATAATCCAAAGACCTATTCCATATAACAGTATTTAACCAAATACTGCTGATTCCAATACAATTTTGATATTCTGAACTCCAGACTGGAAACAGCAAGGTCTGGACAGAACTCTCTTCGTAGAGTAAAGACGAACCTAAGTAAATCACATTGTGAAAAACCCGAGAGGAATTGATACAAGTGGAAAGTTGACGCCAAACGAACGGACTTCCCCTCCACCGGCGATCGACGATGGAGAATCAAAGGAAGTGCCGATGAATGGATATAAAATATGCAACTCGCAAATGAAGAAATGACGTGACAAACGGCGTTATTGCACAGGCGTATGAGAGACACATGACGGTGTAATGAACAAGGTGTAATGGGAAAGCGTAATGTGAAAAATGCGAGAAACGTTGTATATGATAAACAACGTAGTGATTTCCTCATTCACAACAACTTAATGTATATACATGCTCATCATAGAGCAGGATACAACTTATAAAAGCACACGACGTAACAGAAGGGCGTTGCAACAGTAACCCCGAAGTCGATTATAATAATTTCCCTTCTCTTTAAACGCAGTAGAGATGAACATATTAAATGTTTGTAGCGTTAATCACCAAATGTAAGCTCAATGAGATAAATGGGATTATGGATCTTTGTGTCAGTGAACATGAATAATGTATCAATGAACATGGTTACATTATGACCTCTCCCGATGTAATTTGTCTCCTGTACACGAGATTCAGTACTGGAGTTTTATATGGAGAGAATATAAAACATTTACAACAATGTTACTATTAATAACCAAATAGTCACACAACCGACATCCAGAACAAAGATTTTCCAGGTAACCAAGAAAGATCCTTAAGAATTTTAAATTCCCGAAGAGAGGAAATACATTTAAGTCTCTCGCCGGCAGGAAAATGAGGTTATTCAAAATTTATAATTCGAAATGACCTAGCACGAGAAGAACACTGTACCGGTAATACATACCTGGTAGAAAGAAACCATAGAAGACTTCAAGACTCACGTGTCACTAGGCTTGATCCTTGGCCGGCCAAAACCTTCCCACTCACGCTAGTAATTTTAAATTTTCTCATATGGAAGAAATTGAAATTAGTGCATAACTCCATCTGAATTATAAGCGTAATACAGTATACAGATGGAACCAACATGGTGTGAAATAAAACAAGCAATGTAATAATCAGACAATTGTGTTTCAAGAAAATCACACTTTCACATAGTGGGTGAATAGGTTTACTCACTCACGTAAACCAGCATAAGTGGGTGAATAGGTTTACTCACTCACGTAAACCAGCACGTGATCTCATTGTTGTTCGACACCCCTTAATTACATAAAGAGGTCAGTAAAGAAGCTCATTAAGATGCGACACAGGGTCGAAGTAAATAGGGTTGAGTTGTGATTACGTAACACAAACGCAACAATCATGCTTCATATTCATGTCAGTATGAAAGACATAAAACCTCTGTCAGGACTCTCTTGAATACAGGATATCAAATATCCCGAAATATATAACAAGAGATTACATTTTGGTAGGACCAAGGTGAACCAACCAAAACTGCAAGTCCGAACAGACACAACAACAACAACATGAAAATTTGACGGCTGCAAACAAAGTATCAGATCTCTCCGGCGGGAAGAAACGAAAAACCCCCGCCGCTGAGGATACTATTTACAACCCTACTTGAGATATACACAAACTCAATGCATAAAATTCATGAATCAACGAAACCAAACCTGATCGTTTATTGTAGAGATCACCATCGGCCTTCAAATCTCAGCACTAAAAGGCAGACTTACAGAAATGCCGGGACTAAGTACGAATCTGTCACCAATTGAGCAATAAAAACGAGGTCGCGAGAGCCCGTAAAAACCCACACCAACACAGCGGGTCGAACTCATTGTTCGTGTGAAGACGTGATATTGAATACACATTGTCTCCATCACGCAGGACTGTGTTATCAGATAAACCCGATATTAATATTGACTTTAGAAAATATATCGGGTAATAATTTCAAGATATAAGAATTTTGAAAACTCCGACAAGAGCCAATTTATTTCGCGACGTACGTCCGAAGACAATAAACACATGGCAGATGGAAAAACAAACCATGTGAAGTCTACAAATTTGCCCAAACAAAATTTTGACAAGACAGAAATGTGAAAGAAAAATTATCCCCAAAATATTAATTTAATCACCATCGAACCATTGACAAAAATGACATAGGTGAGACAACATACGGCGAGGAAGTATTCCTTCGTCTGACATTTAATACGAGGATTCTTCGAAGTAGACGGCATATCCGGCAGCAACGCTAAAAGCGCATCCAAATTATCCGAAAACCATCATTGACGTATGTTCCTAACTTTACACTGAAGAAAAAGGAATCACAGATGAACTCGACGAGACCGGTGTAGGAAAAACGTCGAGTCGAAGTACGAGAACGGCATACCGGAGAACGGGAGGGCCGAAAAATAGAACTAAAATTCCCGGTCTAATTCTCACCGATTTCGTAAGCAGTATGCACTATTTTAATAAGCAATAATCGTCGACAGATTGGATATTTAACGATGGAAATTGATTGAAATATCAAACATTTATAAACAATGTTTCTATCTGTTACCAAATCAACCTGTCTCAATCCACCATTATATCAGTTTGACCTCATACCTGATAATAGTCTAGTTGAGAATATTTGATGAGATGAAAATAATGGTTTGTCTTTTAGATCATCACTTGTGACCATCCTCGTCAATGTGAATACTTTCAGTATATTTCCAATACAAATTAAACATTTATGAACAATGTTTCTATTTGTCACCCCAACTCAATCCTAATTGAAGTCCCGTAACATGTCATTTCGCTATTATAGAATCGCTGATTCATCGATAAACGAAACCGCAAGAGCAATTTTGACACTCAATGGTAGGTCTGAATAACCCACCATAAAACGAGAAACGAATTTAGAACTGCGAACAAACAAGACACGTTTATTCCGTTTAGGTAACGGAGTGTGAAAACAAAAAGACAAAGGAGAGGTCGAGCATGATATGCGAACCCACTGCATTTCATTGTCCGACGAGAACAATGGATTGCTAAGGCACGACAGGTTAGAGAAGTCTTTGTCGCAGACAAAGGAACCGGTTTGACTGCATACATAGCCAAACCTAGACATGTAGGCTGTCTAACTAGACGTAGAACCTTCCCGCTAGTATATTTATAGAGGCGGGCGAGTTCTGATTACTAAGACAATGGGAAACATTTATATAATTGCAACGTATTCAGGTCAATTACAAGCAATTCCCAACAGACGTCTGTCGACTTCCGAAAGAAACGGGTCGCCAGACGCCTGCAAAGGTAAGCCCGACTAGCCTGGGCGAAATTTCCCCATGCTAACGGGTCTCTAATATACACTCGGCGAACTTCGCCGATAACACAACTCTTTACAAGAAAAACCAAACCGTGTGGGCGTCCAAACTGGACCACCATTTCACACACGAATTACATGCATTAGATATCGGAATCTCAGACATAACTAATGAAAGAATTTCCGACAATAATGAAAGAATTTCCGACAAGAAATAACACAAGTCAAAACCGATAAGGATACTGAGGGTCGTTACAACAACAACCCAGGTTGTATAAACACTTCCTTCCTGATGTGTACTGGTCGAGGTACAACAGAGAATAGAGGATGAGTAATGGCTGCTGCAGAGCCTTTATAGTAATCCTGCTGGAATAGATGGGAGAGCTCTCCTAGGGGCGGACAACTCTCCGCTAGGGGAGCTAACTTTTAGTTTTAACTTCCGTTTTCTACGTTGTATCATCATTAATGGCATAGAATTGAAACAGGTTTACGATTTGGGCTACAAATAATATACTTAGGAAAGATTTTACATCATGAGTTCCAAAATACTCCTGCTCATTGAATTTTTGGTATGGAATTGGAGTTTGAAGATGAGAAAACACAATACAGCATCATTACTGGCCAGTGAATTTTATACAAACTTCACGCTCCTTGAAAATTGGAAAGCATATTGATAAAGCACCATCTTGCAATTGCGACTATCGAAAAATAAAAAAATAATTTGCAATACGGATCATCTACATTTTCTTTTGAGGCACCCACACATAGTACATGTTGTTTCTAAGGCCTAAAACAAAAATTGTGCGGTAACCGGACCTATCTGGAAAAAATATGCTTTTTTTTTTATTGAGGTAAGAGAGAAATTTACAGACTCAATTACACTGAACATCAGTTTTGTTCATTTTCATTTCTGCTTATAACTTGGTTTGAATCATTCGGCAGACATCTTCAGTACTGTTAATACTAGGTAAAAAAAATGTGACAAAAAAATATTTATAATTATATATTTTCCCAATCTGATTAAAACTCAGACTTAATAAACCGCTCCTCTTTCGGACATGTCGCTGATCAGCGACATGTCCGAAAGAGGAGCGGTTTATTAAGTCTGAGTTTTAATCAGATTTATATTTTCCCTACCCGCCTACCTGGATTTTTTCTGAGCCATTACATGAAATGCACCATTTATTTGTTTAAGCCTAAGCCATGGCCATTGCAAGGGCTCATAAGTACAAAGTTAACTTTTGAATGGAATTTCAATACACAGATTAAGAAAAGTCAGTAAAATTAGCATTAAAATTAATCCATGGATAATTTCTGGTGGTTCAAATATCATCCATGTGGATTATTCTGTATTACTATTTAGAATACTGTAAGTTACGGTAAAGTATGTTGGCGAGTATATTTTCAATAAATTATGAAAATGAATCAATAAAATAATAAAATTCACATCAAGTTTTCCCCTCAAATTTTCATCTTTTTCCTAAATTCTCATCTCACCCATGAAAGAGGGGTCAAGAGACAACCAACCAACCATCATGTTTTGAGTTTGATTCAAATAAATAGTCATTCACATTGAGCAGGTTGGGGAAAATACCTTGATCGCGGTATTATACCTTTATCGGGGTATTATACCTCGATCGAGGTATAGGCCTATACCTCGATTGGGGTATAGGGCTATGTCAACTTCAGTTTTTGTTAATTTATGGAAAATGTTGACATCCACACATACCCTGGACTGTATGGATCTTTCAACAACGACTATGGCTTCATTGTTCCACGATTTTCACAGCAACTTATTGCTTCATTTTATGCGACTAATCAATCAAATTAGCCACTCTAATATTTCAAAAATGAAACATGGCTTCAAATGACATATTCGGTGAAATTTATTATGTAAATGAAAATGGCATGTGATGGCATACTTCCATCTCAAAGTCATATCCATGTTGCATGAATGTAGATGCACTGACTGATGAATAAATTACATTAAATTATCTGATGCAATGCACAATCTCCTAGCATGCATACACATGGCAGGGTCTAAGTCGAATCGAGCAATTAGCCCTGCTTTTTGACCCTCCCTTGAATCTAGCCCCTTTAATCGCTAAACACATTAGCATGTCTCTGGAGGAACGTGGACTTCGAACTAGATAGGGTGGACCACTTCCTTGTGTATCATGTATCTAATGTTACTGCTATAAATGTTTTACACCACTGTATAAACTACTATTACTGTATTGAAGCTATCTGGAGGCCTTGTAGCCTATATTGATGTTTATTGTCTGTTAGTTTTATGCACTGTCCCAACTGGGATGTTTGGTATAATAAATTGATTCTGATTCTGATAATACCCAGAGCAGAGGTCTGTTTTTATGTGCACATGCTAGCAGTTTAGATTATGTATCTGTCAGTTAAACTTGATTTATTAACTAGGCATTGCCTCTCAAATCCTGCAACTTGCGCATGAACTTGATATGGAAGTATGCCACCCCATGCTATTTTCATTTACAGAATAAATTTTACTGAATATGTCATTTGAAGCCATGTTTCATTTTTGAAATATTGAAGTGGCTAATTTGAATGATTAGTCGCATAAATTGAAGCAATACGTTGCCGTGAAAATCATGGAATAATGAAGCAATGGATGCTGTTGAAAGATTCATGCAGTCCGAAATATGTGTGAATGTCCACATTTTCCATAAATATATAAAAACTGAAGTTGGCATAGTCCTATACCCCAATCGAGGTATAGGCTAATACCTCGACCAAGGTATAATACCCCGATCAAGATATTTTCCCCAACCTGTTGAGGCCAAGCCCAACAAAACCGGGGTTACCGTACTCTATGAGTATGACATAGAAAAAGACTTGGGAATAAAACCGTTCAACACGGTTGATACAAAGGTTTCAATAAAAATGGACTAAACTCAAAAGTCTACCGTACCTTTCCATTTTCAAAGACGTGCCATGCATTGCTCCCGATTTTATCAGTTGAACCGAAGGCCCCTAGGTCGCCGATACTCTACCGTCTGCATGGGTCTACCGTACAGTTCCTCACTCGGGAAGTTTCTGTTGACATTTATGGGGTAGAAACCAGCTAAGTTTTCATGTCTCCGTTCGTCCCGTCAAGAAGAGAGTCACGAAACGAACAAACGATACTTGGCTAGGTTGAAAACTGTGTTCTTGACGCACGATCTAATTTCCTGTGTCCAAGTCCCGACGATAAAACGAAAACGAGCTCGAAAACAGCACGAAACTAGTTGCAATTCTTATAGTTTTCCCGCCAAGTGCGCTCGCTTCGAGAAGTTCCGTCGAACACAAAAATGTATGACGTCACTCACAGCATGGCAACGAAGTGCGCGCGTGGCTCTCAACATCGGAGAAACCTTGGCAGTGCCAAGGTTTATTTTTGAATGTTTAGGCGCCTCAAAATATAACAAAACGGACGATTTGAGCCAAATCAAATTGTACATAATCATTTTCACTTATTCTGTACAAACTGAGGACATTTTTGTGGCTTTTGAAAATTTTGAGTTTTTTGCGTGGCCGCAATCTAGCCCTAGAACTCACTTTAGCTGCGAAAACTGACCTCTGGCCTAGTGGATTTCTGGGAGCAGAAACGGAAACGTCGCACGTGTTTGTTTACTTTCTTATTTATTCTACTTTTTATATGTTTTGTACTCTGTCCCAAATGGGATGCTCAGTGCAATAAAGAATCTTATCTTATCATGCACACAATTAATTTTCGGCGGAACCAATCTCGCATTCGTCTATTTCCGTATTGGCGGAAATTAGCCCAGTTGCTGAGTTCTGGTGATAGATTGCTATTATTCAACTAAACATAGAAATAGTTTTGTATAATTTGAATGAGTTATGTTCGTTTGGTTAAAATTAACTGAATTTCACAATAAAATGCACCCGGATCTCTCGATTATCAAAGGCACTATTTCTTAGCCGGCTCACTGCGTGATCGTCATACGCTCCCCACCAGTGGGGATTTGTGCGTTCTATGTGAGAGGCTTGTTCCGCCAATACGGAAATAGCCGAACGTGAGATTGGCGTGGCCGTACATCTTTAACCTAACGTAATTTTGTCCAGCGGCCCAACGTTGGCCCAATGTTGGCAATCCAATGATGGTCCAACGTTGGAATGACGTCAATAAAAAGATGTTGGGCACTAGGTGGCAAATGGCGTTGACCCAACGTCACTTTAAACGTCACTTTAGCGATATAGACAGATCGAAATTTCATGCACAATACTGTTGTAAATTTAAGAAATAATGTTTTTATAGGCGTGCTAAATCGTTATTTCATGCACGGTTATTGTGGGAAGGTTTTTTTATTTTAGGCCAAGGGTGAAGCCCACGCCCTAAAAACTTTCCCATACTAACCATACGTAAACTAACGATTTTGCTTGCCTATGAAAACGTTATTTCTTCAGCTTACAACAGTAATGGGCATGGAATTTAAATCTCTCTATATCGCTAAAAGTGACGTTGAAAGTGACGTTGGGTCAACATCATTTGTTGAAAAACTTCGAATTATTGCAAATATTTACAAACACAATATTTTTGGTTCGAACAACTTTATTTTTATAAGTTAACAAGATTCGAGCACAGGTATAAAAATTAAAACACTTCTGCAAAAACAGAACAATGCTTCCCTATTCATATTTTCATCATAAGTGAACTTGGCTTTTGAACTCACAATTATTCATAACTTGGAACATGATAAAATCCATTTATGCAGTGATTCGGGTTCAAATGATTTGACCGTAACGCGTTCAACCTAAAAAAAAAATTAAAATAAGAGTCTTCTTTGGAATGCATAACATGGAAGATATTTCCATTTTGAAGATTGTTTGGCCTAAATGACCCAATATTTGACCTATTGATCTAACAAAGATAGAATTCTGCTGCGGACAATGTATGAATTGATGAAAGGAAATTGTGATCACATTTTAGGACCTCGTCAACCGAAAGGTGGTATAATAATGTTCATTACCGCGAGTTTTCTGTCTATTCAATGGTTTCAGTTCCAATGGCTTATCGTCCTCAGCATCGTTTGGTCTGTTCCGGCTTTTAGCAGCTAGAAACAAATAGAAAACAAATACATGGATCAATATTTACATGAAGGAGAAGTGTTAAGGGGTTTCAATACAGTGCAGCATCACTGACCTATTGTAACATGTTTGCTGTTGCAATTTTCAGTTTAATACAACAGTATAACATTATTAGCCTGAATTACATATGTGCAAAATTTCATCGAATTATTGGCTAAAATCAAAATAGTGATCATATTCTACAAGTAACATTGGCAGAAAAAGTTACACTGGATATCAGATTCTCTGCTGTATCATAGGGTGAGCAAATTTCTCTTGAGAGGAGGTTAATTTTATTATCAGAAATTACTCAGAAATATTCAGGGAATGATCCGGAATAGATCAGATTGTACATCCACAACTCAATTTCAGGGTTTCTCCTGAAATTCAGGTATATCATCCATGAATTAAAGCTAAATTATCTGAATTTTAGGGGATTTTACGTACCTGAATAGGGTCGGGAACTTACTAATCAGGGTGGTAAATTTCAGGGAAAAACCTCTCATTCAGGGATCTTTTTTTCTGAAATTCAGGTAATTATCCCTGGATTTTCAGGTAAAATCCCTGAAACTGAGTTGTCGATGTGCAGCCTGATCTATTCAGGATTATTCCCTGAATATTTCTGAGATTGAGGTAAAAGTCTTGAATTGATCAGGTTGTATATCCACAACTCAATTTCAGGGATTTTGGCTGAAATTCAGGGCTGATTAGTAAGTTCCCGACCCTAATCAGGTAAGTAAAATCCCATAAACTTCAGCTAATTGGTTGATATACCTGGTTTTCAGGAAATTATCCCTGGATTTCAGGTTTATTCCCTGAATATTTCTGAGAGTGTAAGCAATAAACATTTATAAGGTGTACGGGTAGCATATGTGTAAAAGTCATGAGACTAATAAGTACGAAAGGCTGTATTTTCAACATACAGAGAAAATCACAAACCTTTTTTCTTCTCTGCTGCCTCCTTCCTACCACCATCACAGTCTGTATTGAAGGATTTAATCCTTTCTTTGCAATCTGCAATTTTGATCTCTGATTTCCTCAACACTTCTGCAAAAATAGTATGTTAGCACTAATTCATCAAGAAAATATATATTTGGGAATGACGTGGTGTCATGCTATCACGATTGAAGCCTAGTTCAGCAGTGCTCATAGCAAGATACTATAGTCGTGTATATATGCATGATTAGCTGAAGGTGAATGGCTATATTATTGTTAAACGAAGTCTATAGATATTACATGATATAGTAGTTTACCGTTTGTGGCTGATGTGATGTTTACAAACGCCATGTAGCTCTGGCAAGTGTGAAGTTGAACAGTTTTAGTTTTTTTCTGAAGTTGCAAACTTGCAAGTTAACTTTGACTGTCATGCTGATCTCTGATTGGGTGATGGGCTTTCAACAGCCACTCAGTCAATGTGAATCATAGAAACACACCAAAGGAAAAGAACATATTATTAGAAGTTGGCAACTTTAGAAATGCTTTGTTTTTTGTGTATCTTATGGGGAATCATGTATCACTATCAAGTAGAGTTAGTCCAATAAACAGGTATTGCCATATATTTAGTAACTATAGCCATTGTCACTTGATTGGTTGTTTGCATGACAGCCTTCATCTATATTTTGAGGGCAAATAATTAAAATGGTCATGAGTAAAACTCACTCATTTTCTTCAAATTCATATATAATTGATTTGCAATTTAATCATTAATAATAAATATAGCATCTGGCATGTGTATTTAAATAATCAAGGTCATGCTAAACAACCGATTAAGTGACAATGGCCTAACATGTACCAAAATATTCCTCATCAGGCCACCTCTCTGAAAAGGAAAAATGTGAAAGAAAGAGTATAATTACAGAATCAAAGCTTCTAGCTGCACTTTGCAAGTCATACAATAATGAAAAATACAGGTAAAAAATACTTGTGCATAGCCCTTTTTTAACCTTCTGAAAGTACATAGAATTTTTGTTTCTGTAATATACTTTTTAATTAACATTGTTTATTTAAGAGAGGTATCATTTTGCATTCAAGATTTGTCTGAGGACTATATTCATGATATGATTGATGTTGGTCACCAAATATGCATACATTATTGGTTATAAACCACGATTAATGATTTTAACGAAGACGCCCTATAAATAATGCTTCTTGAATCCCAAAAATCGTTTTACGATAAATTTCTTAAACAAAAGCAAATTACGATAAGTTTCAAGTATTCTTTAGCTATTTACTAGGTTACTTGAAGTATCTTGATGGATGATCAGGTTACCGCGAAGGCTGACCGAGGTTGTTCGAATTCAACCTGTAAAAGGTGAGACCGATCCCAGTTTTCGACGGTCGACATTTCGCATGGTACATTTGAGCAAATTTTGTTTACAAATTCTCATACTGTTGTGTTAGACATGAATATGCTATGACAATTCAGTTCAATTCAATTTTATTGTACCAAGCACTCAAAAGAGCAGTGTACAGAACAGGAATACGAAATACAGATTGAAGTGCCCACAAGAGCAGCACTTAGTGGCAAACATTATATACTATTTTCTCAGAAGTCCTGTCAAGAAGTATACACATGTGCATATGTCATGTATGTTTATACTGGAAGAAATAAAGTAACTGAGAAATCTTGAGAGATACAATGTCTATATCCAGGGGCGTCGGAAGCAAATTCAAAGTGGTACGGCCACTGTCATAGCACTTTAGGCGAGGGTCCAGGGGCCGTCTATGATCCGGAAGCTCCTGGGGTCTAGATCGCCGGAGACGCGTTCAGAGCGATTTCTGGGGAATAAAATCACTCTGCATTGAAGTGTATTTTTAGTTCTTTCCTAACACTTTCACCATGAAAACGCAATCGATGATGGTTTTCTGCGATGCTCAATTACCAAAAAATTATGTATATTAAAGTACCGTAATCTAGACACATTGTGTAGACGTAACCTATATAATTCTTATGGGCAATTCTTATGTTGATAAATTCATTGCAGAAGTATATAAACGTCATCTACATTCATAATTTAGCTAGCTATACTTTTGAAATAATAAAGCTGTCACTCGTAGTTTTTTTAACGGGGCCATGACTAACAACAGTAAATTACCTCATGGACAAGGGACGCAAAATGAAAAAAATGTGAGAAAACCCCTCTACCCTGTGCGTCATTACTTGCAGGGAATTACTTGGAGAATGAAGTACTTGCGGCAGAATTATGAGGAGACCCCTCGCCTCACTTCGCATTTCCAACACTTCGCATGGCCTGCGAGAGAGCGAAGGACCAATTCGCGAAGGAGCAACGCGACCAAGCAGGAGAAAAGCCTGAAAGGCTGGTACCCCCTCGCAGCGTTAGCCCTTTTTATAAAAAAATTAACCAAATCGCGCTCACAGAGAGCATTTGAACAGTGTTTTGTTCCCAATAGGATATACGCCAAAACAGTGTAAAAAGTGTGTTCAAGTGATACAACATATAAGGCCCTATTGAGCTTAAGGGTTCACAACCGACATAGAGGTATTTGTTGTGTAATAATTTACCGCTGGGATGTCTTTCATCCCGAGTCAAAACCCCGAGATTGCCCAGCAATCGAGGGGTTTTGACGAGGGATGAAAGACGTCCCAGCGGTAAATTATTACACAACAAATGCCGATACGAAGGTTTTGAATCCAATTCTAAGCAGGAGATATATTTGAATACAGAAATAATCAACAAATGCGCAAAACTGATTCTCTCTGAGCGCGGCTGGTACATTTCACCCCCGCCGCAAATACAAGCAGTGTTGCCTGGCTTGCCATAAAAATATATCGTGCAAAACAACTCAGTGATTCTTACAGTGCAGAGAAATAAAATATTTTATTGATTTTTTATACACATTTCTTGCCCAAGATTAACCACAGAAATATGAGAACTAATGGGCTGGAGGTGGTATTCCCCAGCGTGTATAGAAGTTGACCTACATGTCACGTGCTTGCCATGGATACAGTACCGGGACAGTGACATTTCCAACACGAGCAGGCTCGCGTTTATCTGCATTTGTGGGCGAAGGGCTAAGAAGAACGAAGTTATATTATATATCTTTTCTCATACAGACAAGCGGGCAGTTTAGGGCTGGAAATGGAATGGTTCAGATATCGAGTGCCTTTCCACTCATTCAGTGTATCACGGAAAGAATGTTACTGTGTTATTGCGGGGGGAGTTAAACGCACTCTCCCTCAACCGTAATGAGCTGTTTCACGAGGCAGTATTTTGTATTCTTGCAAAACCTGTTGCTATGTGAAAGTTTACCCTATTTACAACATGTATTTGCACACGACAAGCACAACACAGAAGGTTAGATTCCTGTTTTAACCATAGCTCGTTAGGCCGTATAATGTTTGAAATACAAGGTCGGGTACGGACCTGTAAAGGTAGCATGCAGCCAGAAACAACCTAAAAATGTTCGGGAAGTTAGCTGCCAGTTCACGGTTCACAGTTCACTATTACGTTGTGAAGCTGGATGCCAGTTCACGGTTCACAGTTCACGATTCAAAGTATCGTAACAGCTGTAGACATCCCTGTAAGTGGTTTAGAGTCACGAAACTTCGTACACTTATTATACGAGACCATACCTTCATGATGGTACCATTAGTTCCAAGATCCACCGCTAGGGGGCGAATAGTGAACTGGCATCTGAATAAGTAACTGGACTGGTAGACACCCCTGTAAGTGGTTTAGAGCCACCAAACTTGGTACACATATACTACGCGACAATACCTACATGATGGTACCATTAGTTCCACGATCCACCGCTAGGGGGCGAATAGTGAACTGGCATCTGAATAAGTAACTGCACTGGTAGACACCCCTGTAAGTGGTTTAGAGCCACCAAACTTGGTACACATACACTACGAGACAATACCTACATGATGGTACCATTAGTTCCACGATCCACCGCTAGGGGGCGAATAGTGAACTGGCATCTGAATAAGTAACTGGGCTGGTAGACACCCCTGTAAGTGGTTTAGAGCAACCAACCTTGGTACACATATACTACGAGACAATACCTACATGATGGTACCATTAGTTCCAAGATCCACCGCCAGGGGGCGAATAGTGAACTGGCATCTGAATAAGTAACTGCACTGGTAGACACCCCTCTAAGTGGTTTACAGCCACCAAACTTGGTACACATCTACTACGAGACAATACCTACATGATGGTACCATTAGTTCCACGATCCACCGCTAGGGGGCGAATAGTGAACTGGCATCTGAATAAGTAACTGCACTGGTACACACCCTTGCAAGTGGTTTACAGCAACCAAACTTGGTACACATATAGTACGACACAATACCTACATTATGGTACCATTAGTTCCAAGATCCACCGCCAGGGGGCGAATAGTGAACTGGCATCTGAGTAAGTAACTGCACTGGTAAACACCCCTGTAAGTGGTTTACAGCCACCAAACTTGGTACACATCTACTACGACACAATACCTACATGATGGTACCATTGGTTCCATTATCCACCGCTAGGGGGCGAATAGTGAACTGGCATCTGAATAAGTAACTGCACTGGGATACACCCCTGTAAGTGGTTTAGAGCCACCAAACTTGGTACACATATATTACGAGACAATACCTACATGATGGTACCATCAGTTCCACAATCCACCGCTAGGGGGCGAATAGTGAACTGGCATCTGAATAAGTAACTGCACTGGTAGACACCCCTGTAAGTGGTTTACAGCCACCAAACTTGGTACACATATACTACGAGACAATACCTACATGATGGTAGCATTAGTTCCACGATCCACCGCTAGGGGCCGAATAAACCCGACAAAAATGGGGATGGCCACACTATATATATCTCGTCTCCTCGACAAAATTTTGGAGATGCCACGTAAGTTTTACACCGAATTTCAGATGGGTTAACTGTTCACTTTTCAAATTTTCTGCGGTAAAATAGTCTGAGCACACGAGAGCTATCAGCTGAGCTGACCGCTCCAACTGCTCGTCAGCTCAGGGGCCAGCTCGTGTGCGGCAGTTTTTGGTGAGTTTTTGGCCTCGCGAAACTTGTTTGATAATTTCGCCTCGCGAGGCCAAATCCCTTAGCGTGTGCGGCGAACGCAAGCCAACAGCTCAGCAGCTTTATTGGACTGGCCAATGAATCGCATGTTATTTTCACACAATTCATAAATACGACTCTTCAAAATGATCTTGAAGAATACGTTATGCGGGAACTGAAACCAATTTCGTGAAACTTTTGCTCACCGTGTGCGCTGAAACCACACGGGAGCTAGCCCCTGAGCTGACAGCCAAGTGAGGCCGTTAGCTCAGCTGATATCTCTCGTGTGCACCGGGCTTAAAGAACATTGTCAACTTCTTGATCTCAGCTAATGAGAAAGGATCAAAGTCTTCTTGATAAAGAAGTGGGATTATTGCACTTCTTCATAAAGGAAATGGGCTATCAAGAGATGACTTGAGTAACTGACGGCCTATCACTTCAACTAACACCGATTAAAAAACTTTGACAAAAGTATTAACTAACAGATCAAATGTTGTTATCAGTAAGTTAATAAATACGAATCAGTTTGGCTTTCTGAAGGGAAGAAACATTGCGACATTTCTGAGAACCGTATATTTTATATATAATTTTTTTTTTCAGTTAAGCCCTGGACTAACCACTGGGCGCTTATTTGCCATATAGCCAATAAGCGAATAATACACGACAGCCATTTAAACATCAGTGTAATTGGCTTCAGTAGAATATACTTTCGGCTACTTATACTAAATTTATGTTTCAGGTGGATACTTTTTGTTACATTTACGTTTTAATTTACAGGTACTGTATTCTCTATTCTCTGCTAGTCTGCAAAGAATAGATACATTTCGGACACTTATGATATATATTTTGATACTTTCTGCTTCATTGTATTTGAAGGCACCTGTTAGGTATAAAAGATGATTTGTATCAATTATTGTATAATCATGATGGAAAGCGTTACAATTGTAACTTTTAAATGATAACAGATTTGCTACTCAATTGTTAAAATGATAACAGATTTGTTACTCAATTGTTACAATATTGCCAAGCGATGTCAACTAGTACAACGTACTTTGGTATACAAATATAGAACGAACATGGACAATATAATATTCGGCTATAGGTTACAGAAAATTAAGAAATTTCTTCCTCAAACTCATTTCGGTATTCAAATAACAGCTTGACGTTATGATAATTTCCATATTTATATTTACTAATGACCGTTTTTGCTAGCAGAATAATTTGATTAACCTCGTCAACTTGTAGAGTACTAAGTGCAGCATAATCAAGTTCTTTTTCATACCAAATAAAATTATAGTTGGATTGAGCTAAATTCTAATTTGGATACGTGTCGCTATTGTATTTTCCATCTCTGACCAGAGGTCCATGTATTGTTTACAATGTACAAAGAAATGTTCAATAAAATCCACTTCATTACATACAGGACAGTTACTTATTCAGATGCCAGTTCACTATTCGCCCCCTAGCGCTGGATAGCGGAACTAATGATACCATCATGTAGGCATTGTCTCGTAGTATGTGTGTACCAAGTTTGGTGGCTCTAAACCACTTACAGGGTTGTCTACTAGTCCAGTTACTTATTCAGATGCCACTTCACTATTCGCCCCCTAGCGGTGGATCTTGGAACTAATGGTACCAGCATGAAGGTATGGTCTCGCAGTATATGTGTACCAAGTTTGGTGACTCTAAACCACTTACAGGGGTCACTATGAGCACAGTTACTTATTGAGATGCCAGTTCACTATTCGCCCCCTAGCGGTGGATAGCGGAACTAATGATACCACCATGTAGGTATTGTCTCGTAGTATGTGTGTACCAAGTTTGGTGGCTCTAAACCACTTACAGGGGTGTCTACTAGTCCAGTTACTTATTCAGATGCCAGTTTACTATTCGCCCCTAGCGGTGGATCTTGGAACTAATGGTACCAGCATGAAGGTATGGTCTCGCAGTATATGTTTACCAAGTTTGCTGGCTGTAAACCACTTACAGGGGTGTCTACCAGTCCAGTTACTTATTCAGATGCCAGTTCACTATTCGGCCCCTAGCGGAAGATCTTGGAACTAATGGTACCATCATGTAGGTATTGTCTCGTAGTATATGTGTACCAAGTTTGGTGGCTCTATACCACTTACAGGGATGTCTACCAGTCCAGTTACTTATTCAGATGCCAGTTCACTATTCGCCCCCTAGCAGTGGATCTTGGAACTAATGGTAGGTCATGAAGGTATGGTCTCGTAGTATATGTGTACCAAGTTTGGTGAGTCTAAACCACTTACAGGGGTGTCTACCAGTCCAGTTACTTATTCAGATGCCAGTTCACTATTCGCCCCCTAGCGGTGGATCTTGGAACTAATGGTACCATCATCTAGGTATGGTCTCGTAGTATATGTGTACCAAGTTTGGTGGCTCTAAACCACTTACAGGGGTGGCTACCAGTCCAGTTACTTATTCAGATGCCAGTTCACTATTCGCCCCCTAGCGGTGGATCTTGGAACTAATGGTACCATTATGTTGGTATGGTCTCGTAGTATATGTGTACCAAGTTTGGTGGCTCTAAACCACTTGCAGGGGTCACTATGAGCACAGTTACTTATTCAGATGCCAGTTCACTATTCGCCCCCTGGCGGTGGATCTTGGAACTAATGATACCATCATGAAGGTATGGTCTGGTATAATAAGTGTACGAAGTTTCGTGACTCTGAACCACTTACAGGGATGTCTACAGCTGTTACGATCGATACTTTGAATCGTGAACTGTGAACCGTGAACTGGCATCCAGCTTCACAACCGAATAGTGAACTGTGAACCGTGAACTGGCAGCTAACTTCCCGAACATGTTAATTTTGCTAGTTAATGGGCAGATTAAAGGACATTTGTGGCTGATGTACTGTTCTGTGGAATTGTTTTCTCACGAGAAAAATCATTATAACGATAATGATAATGATAATTATAATCCACCGAATGGATCAGAAGTTCACATTATCACTTTGGGTTTAAAATGAACTTGTGTGCTTTAGGAACAAATGATAAGCAACTTTGGATTGCCGGTAATGCCGGAATTCCAGCGAGGATGGGGAGGCTTGCAGTATTGGAAAATGCAGGTTTTCGCAGTGTTGAATCTCACAATACTAGCATTTCATGTGTCAGCAAATTGTCGTGCTGTTTTTGCATCCTTGCTAAAATGATTTGGCACGTGCGGCTAATTACATTGACCCACATTGCATTTTACATAAGGTATGTCGCATTTTATCGTTTCAAGCAGTTAATTTCAATGGTTGAAAGTGATCATGTATAAAGTCGACTGTACCAGTTAACATCCACAGTAACTATCAAATCGCTGCTGGGATTACTGTTGTGCAGTTTGTTACCAATATAGGTATGTTTCGACCTGATAATAAGAATTTCTTTCTTTTGTGGTGTTTTGTATATTGTATTCCACAAGGAAATGGTCAAAACTGTTTAGTCCCACCCGCATATGTCAACGAAAAATCCGTATGGCAACAGTGAAACTTGCAAGCCTTTCTAACGTAGGTGATACAATTCAGAAATAAATAATTGAAGACAAATTTCAGCACTTTAGCCAGATGCTTTATCATATAAATCGTCATTCGATAGGTTAACCTATCTGCAAAATGCGTCTTTGAACTGAATGTGTTTTTCTTGGCGGTGTTATGAGATGTTATATCCGTGATCAAATTTCAACGATCCTTGTCAATTCTGTACATGACTAGTTATGTGAAGGTTGATTTTCAATATTTTTTTCGTTATGGTGTACTGCTGTCGGGTCACCTACAGGTACGAGTCACATTGACTCCAAGAGTTAGAGCATCTTTAACGGTTCTCTGTTGAATCACCCGAACGTGAATATAGTCAGAGTGGCTTCCTGGATTGTCATCGTGACTTCCTAGGAATATCCAGTCACTGGTTCCTTCTAAGTTAGTCGATTTGACAGTCATGTAATTGCTTTAGAGAAGATTTCTTGGAAACGAAGGCATAATGAACTGGATCAACCCATCATCTTTCCTTCTCTGCATGGCATTTTATACATATGCACATTAGATCTGAAAACATGGTCTGTGATGAAGGCGTTCAGGATATATTGGCTCATTGTGTATCAAGTTGCTCTGGATGGATTGTAAGAGGATTTCGTCCTTGAGTTTGTCATGTCATGATATTCCATATACGCGTGAGACCTGACGCCCGTACAAAGGAATTAAATTCACAGGATGATGGTGTGGTATCGGGTACTGAGTATAGTGATCAACACGTTCTATGTATATTTTGGTAGGCCATTTATATAAATTAGGTGATGATAATCGGAGAAATATTAGTGCAAGGGATCGCTTCGAATGTGCTCGTATGAAGCTTCAGTGATGTGCAGCCCATCTACAATAGCTTTATTGTAGCATGTATACCATCAAAAATAGATGGGGGAGGGGGTGAGAGAGTAGGATTAACGTCGTTTTCAACATTTTTTCAGTCGTATCACGAGGGTGCCTACATGTGCCAGAATACGAGAGTGTCCACAGTTCCTATAATCCTGGAGACTGATCACCCCAGCCAGTACAGCACACAGAGATCAAAGGTGGGCCATTACAGAGACAGCGGAACAGCTGGGAGGTTGAATAATTTCAAAAGAAAAAAATATAGTAAACAGTAGATCTATAGGTCTATAGTTTCGATGATCTCCCGAAGAGAATAACAAATGTGATAATCGTACCATCATAATGCACCATAACGAGGTATTTTGCATCTGAAACCTAAATAATTTTCCAGGAGGGAGGTCTGAATAAGTCATACGAAGTCCTTAAAAATGAACAATGAAGGCTTAGCCTATCCCGTTTTACATGTACTTTTTTTTAATGGGCAGGCCTATGATGCAATCCAAAACATGCGTCGAGATTGAGAGACTTACGTTCACTCAAGAACTCTAAAAGTTTTTAAAAATAAAAAAAAATACGTACTGTCAAAATGCACAAGAAACGACATTTTACATCTAGATTAAAAAAATCGAGAGGCAGAAACCCCCGGACCCAATAGGGAGAAAAAAACGAGTTTCGCTTGAGATATTTCTCTATACATGTATATATATCACTCTACAAAACTTCGTCAAAGTCAAAACATTCCGTCAAAATGCACCAAAAACACACAATTTTGCTAAATTTAAATATAAAAACGCGATCATGGTGGTTCTCTCCGGGTACTCCGGCTTCCTCCACCAACCAAACTTTGCTGTCACCATATGAGTGAAATAAGCTTAAGTGTGACATTGAACCAAATCTCCCCCCGCCCCCTCCCCACCAAAGAGGGGCAATATAGATGTAGCAAAAAAACATTAGTTCCACTCCAGAAACTTTTCTAAGTTTTTACTTCAGTCATAAAGAAACAAATCCGAAATCCATGTTGATGTCCAGAACATTTCATAAAGGAAACCATGTCAGGCAGATACGGGAATATGATACAACATACTGGTACATGGCCAACAGATAGTCTTTATTATATGTATTTATTATATGCAGATGCCACAACTAACAAAACTAAACCCTTATTTTGTAGATTGGGTTGGTGACCTAACAGTACTAACTGAACTACATAATTTAACCCACTGCATCAATTCCGAAGCGTTATTAGTTATAATGTTCTGGAGATAGTCTACATCTAGGAATATGATGACATTAATTTAAACAAATACTTGTGGATAAACCGGTCATTTTTTTTTATATATATTTCCCCTTGCAGGCTTTAAATTAAATTCAGTGACATATTGACAAAATTAATGGACAGTACACAAGCGCTCGTTAAAACATAAGCTTCCTTCGCAATGCCGTCTTATTTGTAACTGGAATAACTGGAAGTGGAATATTATGAAATGTATTATGCCTAACGATGCCACGTACCTTATGTTCGTCTCAAAGTGATGCTGTGACCTTTTGACGCATTCAATGGGTTATCCTTAACAAATCATAATGACTTCTCATGGGGAAAACAATTCCACAGAACAGTACATGAGCCACAAATGTCCTTTCATTTGCGTATCAACTAGCAAAATTAACGCATGCCATTATTTGGGATTTGTATACAGAATTGTTACCTACTGACCTACATAACTGGCTTCTGTCCGTAATATTAAACGTTTCTGAATCATGTAGACCATTATCCATAGTCTTACCTTCACAATGATTTCTTAATTGCAATATTTGGTCAATACATTGCGATACTATGATGGCCGAGAGGGGCCATCGCGTCTTTCATTTCTAATTGAACGCGATGGAGCGATGGAGCTATGCGATGGAACGATGGAGCTATGCGATGCGCGATGGAGCTATGCGATGGAGCGATGGAGCTATGCGATGAGAAGTCGCGCTATGCGATGCGCGATGAGGCTATGCGATGGAGCTATGCGATGCGCGATGGAGCTATGCGATGAAGCTATGCGATGGAGCGATGGAGCTATGCGATAAAAAGTCGCGCTATGCGATGCGCGATGAGGCTATGCGATGGAGCTATGCGATGGAGCTATGCGATGGAGCGATGGAGCTATGCGATGGAGCTATGCGATGGGGCTATGCGATGGAGCTATGCGATGGAGCTATGCGATGGAGCGATGGAGCGATGGGGCTATGCGATGGAAC